>ML380178.1:33332-63883 GCA_005239525.1 Nicotiana knightiana
AGTAGAGGTGGTAAGAGATATGTGATGGTGCTAGTTGATCATTTTTCAAGGTTCACTTGGACCTTGTTCCTGTTATCTAAGGATGAAGCATTTGATATGTTCACCTTATTTATTAAAAAAATTCAAAATCAATTGGGACATCAACTGGCATCAATAAGATCTGACCATGGTACTGAATTTGAGCATATTAAGTTTGCTGAGTTCTGTGATGAACATGGTGTTAATCATAATTTTTCTGCTCCTAGAACCCCACAGCAAAATGGGGTTGTTGAAAGGAAAAACAGAACTCTTGAAGACATGGCAAGAACCATGCTTCTATCAAGCAAACTACCTCACAGCTTCTGGGCAGAAGCAATTAACACTGCATGTTACAATATTAATAGATTCATGACCAAACCTCTGGTAGAGAAAACTCCCTATGAATTAATAAAGGGGAGAAAGCCCAACATATCCCATCTTAGGACTTTTTGATGCAAGTGTTATGTGCATAATAATGGAAAAGATTCTCTAGGAAAATTTGATCCCAGAAGTGATGAGGGAGTGTTCTTGGGATATTCAACACATAGCAAAGCTTATAAAAAATACAATAAAAGAACTATGCGTATAGAAGAAAGTGTACACGTTGTCTTTGATGAAACTAACACTTTATCTGAGAGACAGGAACCAGAAGATGAGGAGCTTGGACTGGTGAGGAGCAATGACTACATTGAAGCACCTATGGCAGATGGAACAGGTGATGGACCAGGTTCAACAACCCCACGCAACTTGACAGGGGGAATTCTACATGGAAATACTGGCCCTAAGCCTGTTCCTCAACTACAAAACAACATGGAACAATCCAGAAGTGAACAACCGGTACTCAAACCACACAGATATCAGAGGTCTCATCCTCTTGAGAACATCATAACAGATTTGAAATATGGAATCAAAACTATATCCACCTTGAAAAATATGTGTGTGTTTGATGCATTTCTATCCTTGATTGAACCAAAGAACATTGTTGAAGCCCTGCAAGATGCTGACTGGGGAACAGCTATGCAAGAAGAGCAGAACCAATTTGAGAGAAGTCAAGTATGGCACTTGGTACCCAGACCACTAGACAGATCAGTAATTGGCACCAAGTGGGTATTCAGGAACAAGCTCGATGAAGATGGAACTATTACAAGAAATAAGGCTAGACTGGTTGTTCAAAGATACAGCCAAGAAGAGTGAATTGGCTATGATGAGACCTTTGCTTTTATGGCAAGATTGAAGGCAATCAGACTTCTTATAGCATTTGTTGCACACATGGAATTCACTACTCATCAGATGGATGTAAAGAGTGCCTTTCTTAATGGCTATTTGAAGGAAGATGTATTTGTAAAACAGCCTCCTGGTTTTGAAAGTAAATAGTCACCTAATCATGTATATAAACTTGACAAGGCTCTCTATGGTCTAAAGAAAGCGCTTAGAGCTTGGTATGAGAGATTGTAAAAATTCCTACTGGAACATGGGTACAAACGAGGCAAGATAGACATTACTTTGTTCCTAAAGGAGAAGGGAAAGGATCTTCTGATTGTACAAATATATGTTGATGATAACATATTTGGGGCAACTACTGAAAAGCTTAGCAAGGAATTTGCTACATTAATGGGGAGTGAGTTTGAAATGAGTATGATGGGTGAACTAACCTTTCTTCTTAGGTTTGCAGATCAAACAAAACCCACATGGCACAATGATACATCAACAGAAGTACGTGAAATAACTCCTCAAGAAATTCAAAATGGATGAGTCAAAGGAGATAGATACCCCAATAGCCACAACTACAAAATTGGATGTGGATGAACCTGGTTCATCCGTTGATCAGAAGACATACAGAGGGATGATTGGGTCTTTACTCTATCTTACTGCAAGTAGACCTGATATAGTGTTCGGTGTGGGAATATGTGCTAGGTTTCAATCCAATCCAAAGGAGTCCCACCTCACTACAGTAAAAAGAATTTTAAGATATCTGAAGGGCACCACTGATATGTACCTTTGGTATCCTTAAGGTAGTAATTTTGAGCTTGTAGGATATGCTGATGCTGATTATGCAGGTTTCCTGGTTGATAGTAAAAGTACTTCAGGCATGGCTCAGTTTTTGGGCTCCTGCCTTGTCTCTTGGGCCACCAAGCAACAAAATTCAGTAGCCTTGTCTACTACTAAGGCTGAATATGTGGCTGCAGCCTCTTGTTGTGCCCAATTGCTATGGATCAAACAACAACTCCTGGAATTTGGTATAGATGTGGGATGCATTCCTATTTACTGTGATAACACTAGTGCAATCAGTATGACTAAGAACCCGGTTTATCACAAGAGAACCAAGAACATAGATGTTAGGCACCATTTCCTGAGGGATAACTATGAAAAAGGAATGATCTCAATCGAATTATGTGCTACTAATCATCAAATTGCTGATATATTTACCAAAGCATTGAGTAGGGAGAATTATGAGAGAAACAAGCTTAAATTAGGGATGATTAAGATCACCTAATTAAAAAAAACCAGAATTGAAAAAAAAAGTCTTTTCTTGTCTAGAAAATTTTAATTAGGTACGTACTCAGACTAATCATTGCTCAGTACTATGTCTTTATTGCCATACTCTTCTGTCATGTATTAATATGATTTCCTAGTCACTAATGATGTTTCTATATCTTTGTGAATTAAGGAAAAATAAAGATTTTTAACAGGATGAACCTGGTTCATCCATGCTGGTTTACATGACTGACAAGGTACGTTCTCATCTCCATACATGTATCAATTCAAGTACAGTCATACATGAGTAGGACTCTATCCATTTATGGTTCAAACTCAATTCTTGTACTTACTCAAATATTGAACAAGTTTCAAGAAGTCCCGTCTCAATTAATTAGCCTAGTTTTAGGGGGAAAGTAACTGTCTAATCAATGTCAAATCACTAACAGTTCTTAATCGATTAGGATCCGACTTGGTTAACACACTTCTGGTGACATCTCCCCAGCCACAAGTTATAAATAGACCATCATTACTCATTGTGCATAAAACACCAGACGAACCTTGTTCAACTCACTCAACTCAAAATACCTACTGCCCTTTATTTTCTTCTCTCTCTAACAAAATCAAAATTATGTCGTCTCCTCCACTAGCTTCTTCTGACTCATCCCCGACTATGATGGAAGAAACTATGAATCTAATTCCAACTTTCCCTCAGTGTATTGTTCCGAGCCTCGTGAAAAATCATCATCCCCAGAAAATTCTACAATCTCTGAACCCACACCAAACCCTACCCATCGTGTTAAGGTTCTTGCACGTAAATTTGTGGCTTCTGGTTCAAGAGCAAAATTCTTGGAAGAATTGTTACCTGCTGAGGAAGGCTCTAAACCAGAATCATCCAATGATTCATTTAAATCAGCCAATAAAGACGAAGCATCTGGTTCATCCAGTGCTGAGAAAGGTAATATTGAAGTTACCTCTTATTTAAATCCTGCTGAGAATCGATTTGTCTTGGTAGGGTCTGTGATGGATGTGGAAGTGCCAAGAAAGCAAAGAAAATTTGGGAAAGAGAAAAATCTTGGGAACGAGGGTGAAGTAGATGTGAGGGGACCCGGGGAGCATGGTACCACGCTTACAATTTGTGGTACCATTCTTGAAAATCTTGAAAAAGATGTCATGGTTTTAGGAGGAACTACTGAAGATGAGGAAGTTGTTGCTGGTTGGAGAAGTTGATGAAGGAAATAGATGAACATGTTTCTTCTGGGGAAGAAACTTTGGCTAAAAGACTAAAAAAGCTGGGTGACTCATAAAACCCTAAGAAGAGAAGGACTCCAAAGTCCAGAAAGTCTAAAGCCTCAGTTCCTTCAAAGAAAAGGAAGACTGTTGATTCTGTTGGTGTACTTGTTCCTAGGGTACGTGCGATGAGAAATACTGTACGAGGAGAGGAAGAGAAGGAGGTTGGAGAAGTGTCTACTGACAGAGTTTCCATGTTTGGCAAGAGAAATATCTTGTAAGGGAAATTGTTGAAGGATTTGGAGGAGCCTGGAATGACTTATTTATTGGATTTTTTGGCAGCGCAGGGCTGGAAGGACATGATCCTTCGTATGGAAGGCAGGCTGGTCAGAAATGAGGTTGTGGAGGTCATGGGGAATGCCACAGTCATTGGAGGTAGGGTCACCTCATTGGTCAAGGGATTTGAAGTATCAATTGATACTCAGTAACTGGGAGTCATTCTAAACATCCTAGCCTTAGGAATGTCCATTGCTACCCCCTCCAAACCTATCATGTCTTCAGTTCGGGACAGTGTCTAGTTTTTGTTTCAGTTTTTATTCTGTTTTTCTCATGTTTTGGCTGTCTTTAATTTTAATCTGTTTTGGTGCTGATCATCCTTGTGAATCAATGAAAGCTTGCTGTTTTGAAAAATGTCTCAATTTCTTATTTAGCTTACATTATTAGTTTCTTGTGATGATTAGTCATATTTGCACCTGCAGTTTCCTAAATTGGCCATGAGTAAGAATTAAAAACTGGTAAGTATCATTTTGCAACTTTTCGATGATGCCAAAAGGGGGAAGATGTGTTGTGATTTTCAAAAAGTGATATTTATAACCTAATGAACCTTGTCCTCAATGATTAATCCTTAAAAATATACAAAGTGTTTGAAGTGTATACAGGATAAAAGCACAGAGTTTGTCATCATCAAAAAGGGGGAATTATTTGGCCCATGTCACTGAATGAGTTTTGAAGATTGACAAATGTTGACAAGATGAACCAGGTCCATCAAATCATACACACCTGAACGGAGCAGTTGGCACAAGAATCGTACAAGAATAGGAGATATCAGTGATTGTTGAGTATCAAAGAACTAAGAGGATGTCTCCTAATACGAAAAGATTGCAAACTGATGTAGATGAAAGAAGTTGAATTCAGCAAGGACATAAACAAAGGAAGGAAGTTGAGTTTGATAAGAACTTGTTCTCCCAGGTAGAATCGGGCCAGAACTCAACAACTGACTTTATAAATACTCAAAGTATTACTGCTGAAAAAAGAAGACACAAAAAGGACGCGCAAAGGCTAAATTGAATCAAGTTCTGTAAGCGAAATTCCCAGGTTATTTGCAAGCAGAAGTATCGTGCAAAGACTATTGTTCAACTAGAAGAAACAGTTCCATTCGTTTATCATTGAGTCTAGTTGGGTGTAATAGGAGTTTTAACATTGTATCTTTTCAGCTTTATTAGAAGCAAATTGCAATAGGTACACACTGTTCAAGTTAGAGTTAGCTTGACATCTGTAGAAATTAACTAGAGGCTAGTTGATACAAAGAGGATTAGAGTTAGTCCTAGGATTACAAAAGAGTTTATTTTGTAAGTCCGTTTTGGGTCACAATTTTTAGTGAAGTGTTTGAACAAATCCTAGTGAGAAGTATGTCGTGGTTTTTTTCACCTTTTGAGCTAAGTATTTTCCACGTAAAAATATCGGTGTCTTTACTTTACTGTTTTATTATTCCGCAAATAGTAGTAACTAGTAAACCTAGAAGAACCGGGTTCTTCTTATTAGACAGCACTCGAAAATTGGGTACTGCACAATTAACTTATAATATTGTGTAGTATTGACGTCTAAAACATCAAGTAGAAATTCGACTAAAGAATCCTAAAAATGATATTCCAATTTGGTCTCTCAATACTAAAGGTATATTTCATCCAAAACGTGCTACACTAGAATGGATCCTAATACTGACATGCACATGGATTTTAGCTTGATATGGGACCTAACATGCCCTAATAAAATTAAGTTCTTTCTTTGGCAATGTCTCCACAACAAGGTTTCCATGTAGAGCATACCTAGAAAAAATTGGTTTAAACATAGACCCAAATTGCCCTATATGCCATGAACAAGAATCCATATTGCACATCTTCTTTAACTGCCAAGCCACTAAGTTTTTTTGGGGACAATATTGGGTGGCAAAATAAGTATAATGATCAGGGCGATCACTAGCTTATCCAACTAAAAGATTTTGACTACCCTATTAACAATATGATTTTAGATTGGAATCTCTTTTTCCCTTTTGCTAGCTGGCACATTTGGTTAATAGAAACCAAAACAACCAAAACAATACGGGTAACCCTATTAATATAAATCAAATTATTGCTAGGGCCACAAAATTCACGTTCCTTACTGGAAATAATACTCACACTACTCCAAAAATCATCATCAATGTTAAATGGCATAGACCTCCTAATGGTTGGTTCAAACTAAACATTGATGCTATCTATAACAAAGATACTCATAAAAGTGGTCTGGGAGGTGTTATCAGAAATGCAAATTGTCAATGGATAGTAGGGTTTGCTAAGACCACCCATGCCTATGGACCATTACAAGCTGAAATCAAAGCACTTCTAGTGGGACTCAAAACAGCTCATATTTGGGGTCTGTTTTCTCTTCAAATAGAAACAGACTCCACGGAGGTAATCCTTTCAATCCAGCAAGGTAATAGAATCTACGATAATATCATTAATAAATGCAAGTTGTCAATGCACCAGCTGAAGGAGGTAACCATCCAACACGAGTTTAGGCAAGAGAATAGAGTAGCCCATCAAATGGAAAAGAAGGCATCTCTTGATCCAATGAAGAAGAAAAAGGTTTTCGTGGTACCACCAGATGATGTAAAATGCATTGTAGATGGATATCTACTAGAACAATATGCTTTTGTTAAATTTCTATCTTATGAAGCTTGCAAGAATCTAGCAAGTGTAGGTAACCAAAGTGTCCTAAGTGATACAAACTATGAAAATCCTGTATTTCTCGCTACTTATCTATTAATATATATATCTTCCTGTTTGCTCAAAAAAAAGTTTATTCTACTTCTATGCAGTTTTATTTTTATTTTTCTTGTAAAGACAACAGAGAAGCTGCAGAAAAAATATGTGAAGGGTCAAACAGTAGAATTGATTAGGGAGGCAGATTTTCAAGGTCTGATTATCCATAATAATAAACACATCATTTTCACAAATATAATAAGCAAAATTCAAAATAAAAGCATCCAAGTCGCCTCAAGACTGAAACAATTAATCATTCAAGAGGAATACCAACATGCAATAGGTATCTCAAGTAGAAGCTATTAACGTACCCAAAAAAGAGATAGGTGAGAGTTTTGTCAAGACAGAAAATCACCAAATAGGCTTTAAATGGGTTTTTCTGTATGAATTTTTTTGTATTCCTGTAGATTATCAAATGGTTCAGAGAAATTCTAGATAAAATCTGAGAACACAAATGTAAAATCACTGAAATAATGATAATTCCTAACTGCATGTTGAAGATTTTACCTTATAGAATAAACAATCCTTATAAAAAATCCCAAACATAAATTTGTATAAAAATTAATATGGGTTTCCAGTTAAACATATGCACAAAACTCAGAAAACGCTAAGATTAGGGAAAACTCAGCAACTATATGAGAGAAATCGGATGTGCGATTTTCCTCCACAAAACGCGATTATGCACATCATCTTTTTCGTTAAAAGAAAAAGGGGAAATTTAGGGATTTGACCACAAACCCGATAATTGATGAGTTTCTTATCTTGATTTGAGAGATTTGGAGCAGATAATCCCTAATTTGAGGAAAAAATTAGGCTTTTAGCAGAAGGAATTTTAGAGACAGGAAGGAGAGTTTTGAGAGAGAGAGAGAGAGAGAGAACATAATGTTTATTTGAGCTCTCTGTTTTGAGACTTTTGTTTAAACCTATGCTTTGTACTTTCAATTAAAATATAAGAGGGTCATTAGTGACCCAGTCGCTCCAATAGGGATTTAGCGGCGACATTTTAAAGTGATTACAAATAATATGGAGCCAAAATTTTAGTTTTAGCGGGTACCGAAAATTTCAGCCACATTAGAGGCGACCTCAGGAAAGTCGCTGCTAAATAATTACTTTTAGTAGCGACTTATAAAGTCATTGCTAAAGGTATAACTTCTGTAGCAACATTTTTGGTCGCCGCTATATGGTGCCGCTAAAAATCCAATTTCTTGTAGTGCAATTTGGTCTGAAACTACCCCGAAACACACCCGAGGCCCCCGGGACCCCGTCCAATCATACAAACCAGTCCCATAACATAACACGGACCTACTCGAGCCCTCAAATCCCATCAAACAACATCTAAATCATGAATCTCACCCCAATTCAAGCATAATGAACTTTAGAACTTCAAACTTCTACATTCGATGTCGAAATCTATCAAATCACGTCCGATTGACCTCAAATTTTTCACACCAAGTCACATTCGACATTAAGGACCTACTCCAACTTCCAGAATCGAAATCCGACCCCGATACGTCAAACTTCTAAAAAACCTTCAAATTTCTAACTTTCGTCAAATGCCAAAAATGATCTACGAACCTCCAAATACACTTACGGAGGCGCTCCCAATATCAGAATCACCGTAAGGAGCTATTCCAGACTCGAAATCCCAAACAAACACCGATAGCATTGAAATACACTTCAACCCAAATTTATAAAATTCCTCCAAAATGTCAACCTCCACAATAGGCACCGAAACACTCCCGGGTCATCCAAAACCGGATTCGGACATACGCCCAAGCCCAAAATCATCATATGAACCTGTTGGAACCTTCAAATCCTGATTCTGAGGTCGTTTACTCAAAAATAACACTTTAGTCAATTCCTCCAACTTAAGGCTTCCGAAATTAGAATTTTTATTTCCAAATCAACTCTGAACTTCCCGAAATTCAATTCCGACCACGTGTACAAGTCATAATACCTTAAGTGAAGCTTCTCATGGCCTCAAACCGTCGAACGACGTGCTAGATCTCAAAACGACCGGTCGGGTCGTAACATTTTTTATCGTAGATCACGTAATTATCATCATTTACCTTGTAAATTCTATTTTATATTGTATAATTATTGGAAATTAGTAATTTTAAAGTAATAAAATGAGTAACCTAATCGATAAATCAATGTTGGTTTGCCTAACCGCGGTGTTAGGCGCCATCACGGTTTATAGTGAATTTTAGGTCGTGAAACGAACAATATTCTTAAAGTTTGGTTAAAAAAACATTGGTGGTTCTCAGAATTCGTTAGTAATTTTCGGATTTGCATCCTAAATGAAATTGAAGGGAAAGGGAACTAATAAAAGCAGAAGCAAGATCATGTACATACCATGCATAGTATTTATGAACTTGATATTCATTTATCTGTTGCAATCTTTATTATTTGTATTGATATTTGCTAGACAGGAAGTAAGCCACAAGTATGAACAGATGCTTCGTATATTCAGTTTTCAATTTCGGTTTTTTCAAGTTTTTGATGGTCTATAATCTAGATATATCATTTATATACGATGTACTATGATGTAATATACAAGTGCATATTATATATATAACATTTATACAAACAATAACATATATCATATATGTACTATTTATACGATAAATATACGGCAGACTCAATCATCAAATTAAATATGTACCAAAAATACATCATATATCACTATTCATATCCGAACAATTATATATAATATGTATATATTAATTATATATGTTGTATATAACATAATAGTAGTAATAGTAGTCATATATCACTATTCATTTTTACGAAGCTTGAATTATATTTCTCCTTTTATAAAGGATCTTGCTAAGGATACAACTCTTCTTTATGATAGATTAAAGAAGAATCCCAAAGCTTGTACTGACAGTCATACTGCATCAGTCAAAAGGATTAAGCAAAAGGTTCATAACCATCCATGCTTAACTATAGCTAATCCCACTTGGGCAAAAGTTGTGGAAACCGATGCCTCTGATATAGGTTATGGGGGAATATTGAAACAATGTTCTCCATTAGATAAACAAGAATATCTTGTTCAATTTTATTCTGGAAAATGGAATGAATCCCAGAGAAATTATGCAACTGTAGCTAAAGAAATTCTTGCTATAGTTAAATGTGTTATGAAATTCCAAACTGATTTATACAATCAGAAGTTTTTGATAAAAACTGATTGTCAAGCTGCAAAGTTTATCTTTAATAAAGATTTTAAACATGATGTTTTCAAACAAATGTTTGCAAGGTGGCAAGCTTTATTAGACCCTTTTGATTTCGAAATATTATACAAAAAGGGCCTGATAATACCCTTCCTGATTTTCTTACAAGAGAATATTTGAAGTAATAGTTCTCTTTTGACTTTTTTAGATAATGAGGCCTACATACAGACCTCCTTGGCAACGAGGGAGAGGAAGAGCATCTACTAAGAGTAGAGAGAATAATATTCTCGCTCAAATGGGAAACCAAAAGCTAATTGATGCTAACATTGCAGGAGGTAATACCGATCATCCGTTATACAAGGAATTTATGGATTATATACAATCCAAGAAAAATGAATGGGGTATTATTACCCTCAAGGATCGAGAATATGATCATCCTGACCATAAAGTCTCAGTAAAATTTAATTATTGAGACTATGTTGAAATTTTTAATAAAACTTTTCTTTATGAGAATCCTAATAGGAGACACTCATGGTTTATCAAGCTGTGTTCTAATATGAACAACCAGCAAATTCAAAATTGGTTCTTCAAATGGTGGAAATTATATCGTCCATCATTGTAAATACTTCCTCCTTTATTCAAGAGTTTATATACTTAATGGGTAGAAATATCTCCCAAAATTACCGCCCTCCAAAAAGATAATATCTTTTATGATGGCATTGCAGCCATGTATTTTTTCGTTGAATTTTCCATTCCATGGAAAATAATATGGGATGTGGAAACTGGTCATACTAGTGAAGGAATTCCTTGCCTTCAAAGAATTGCTTATAATAAATTCTAGCATAAATTAGTCCAAACGAACCAGCAAGGATAATTATTTGGTGAAGAACTAATTCAGCAAATCCAAGAAAAAATTGATATCTATGCCAAACAATAGAAAGTCAATACTGGTGAAGGAGAAATGAGCCCCTTCCAACAAATTACCAGAAAGCTTCAAATGAAGAAAGGAGCTATATCCAAGCAAGAAATCCTCGCCTCATATTTAGAGGAAATAAAGAAAGATCTTGCAAGAAATTTTGAAACAAAAATTGGAGATGATATCTATATGACCTCCATAGGAAATACTTCAGATGGAGAAACCTGTGCAGCAGGAGAAGCACAAAGTACCTCGGACACAGAGGTAAATATTGATGAAATAGAGGACTTCCTTGAAAAATTAAAGGAAGCAACAGAAGAATCTTCTGTTAAAGACAACAAAGGAAAAGGAAAAGCATGAATAGACACGAAGGCCCCATAGGATGAATTATTGGGGTAATAAAGACAAATATCATAAAGTAACGGACCTCTCCATTATTAAAGGGAATCTGCTTTAATAAAGTAGTTTATCCGTTTTAAATGTCATAAAAGTAACGGGCCCCTCAATTATTGAAGGGAATATCCTTTTATAAAGTAGTTTATCCGTTTGTAATAATGTAGAATTTTCTTTTTTTTCCGCCATTATTGTAATTATTTTGTCGGCCATTCTTTTTAGTTTTGTTTGTTTGTAGACCGATCCATTATATAAGGATCATTTGGGTTTTTGGAGGAGGCAGGCATTAGCCAACGCTCTCCCTTCTCACTAGCTTCTCTCTACTCTTGTAAAGAACCCCTCTTGAATACTTTAAATTGGTTTATAATAAGAAAAAGAAGGTCTTGGCCCCAAGCTCGAAGGTCTCCGGTATTGTTCTTCTCTTTCATCTATTCTTTTTAAAGTACTGTTAGCCTAAATGATAGGCTAAACAGGTAAGTGTTAGACTTAGTATTCGAAGGTTATTTACAAAGCATGTTTTGTTATTAAAAAGCCTACTGTATCACCCCAATGATTTTTTAGGTTAAGAACTATATAGACCAGGCAGTTGCTAATTTCGACAGTAAACCTTGGTTAGGCCAACCTAACCGGTGATGCTTGTAAACCCGTTTAGGCAGGTGGTCGTTGAAGGGTTGTGAGGAGCATCGTGGTTTAAGGGTTACTGTAGAGGTTACTAACTGGCCAGGACTGGAGTTCTTGTAATTACTCCCTGGCCCTCGTTGGAAGCGATCCTTTTGGTTTATTTGGATTTCCCAAAGTTGGTTTCTATAAGTTGGTTTCTATATGATATTTTCCTTCCATATACAAATTTCATAATTGTTTATATTGATGATATTCTAGTATTTTCAAATATTTTTGAAAAAGCCGTGCAATAAATAATTGTGTCTTTTTCCCCTATATGAAAAAGATTGCTGGGGTGGAAAAACAGAATTAATAATATTACCGTTAGTGAGCTTATAATCTCTTTCTAACACAGAAATATAGTTATAAACATGTTTAAACATAAACCATGGAACAAAAGCAATAATTTTATTTTACTTGCTAATATCTTCATAAAAATCATGTCTAAAATATTTAATTAATTCACTTGTCATGTTTTCATGAAACCATTTTCTGAAAACAGCCCATCTGGGTTTTAAAAATTCTTCTAAAATTATTTTTCTTGCCGGTGAACCCGGACTAAAATATATTTGGTTTTCAATCATTATTAACACCATTTAAAAAATCCATTTCGAATGCAGTAGGTTTAAGATCTGAATCAATATTGACAATATTATCACTGGTAATACTAATATTATTAACTCTATTATTTTCTCTAACCTGAGATGTGGAAGCTCTTGAAGGAAAGTCCACCACATAATCAATTGGAGAAATATAAGAAGAGTTTGATCTAGTTAATGTAGATGACAAACTGATATGATCAGTTTGAATGGGTTCATTGAACCTGATTTTAATAGTACCATCTGAGGTTTGTTCTATTTCTGTAACCTCAGTATTACCAGTATTCCGAGGTGCAACAGCTTCCTCGATGACCCATTCTTTAGGAAAATCAATTTCATCCATTTGATAGGTCTTCTGGTAGTTACTTTGGATTTCCCAAAGTTGGTTTCTATAAGATATTTTCCTTACCAAAAAATGTTTTATTATCCTAGACGAACCCCTCAAGATGTCCTAATAGAATAACAGGACAATGACCACTACCATCAAGGATATAGTAGGTCAGATATCTATGTGTGGAATATAGATGGTCTTGCTGAAAGACAAATCTATACTACAGTACATAGAATGCTTATGTACAACACTATCTGCAAGGTTAATAAGAATCAGATAGGGCAATTACAGAAATGATTATTGCCGGTTTTACTGGTCAGCTTAAAGGTTGGTGGGGTAATTATCTTACCCATGACCAAAGGCATCAAATAATGAATGCCACCAAAACTGAAAAAGATAAGACTGTCCAGAATTCAGTCTATTATTTAGTCATGAATATCATAGAACACTTTTCTGGAAGATGGTCTGATAATAGTGAGACCATTAGGACAATGCTCCAATATCTGAGGTGTAAAACCCTTACATCTTTCAGATGGTATAAAGATGTTTTCTTATCCAGAGTGATGGAATTACCAGAGAGTAATAGCACTCATTGGAAGTCCAAATTCATAGATGGACTCCCTCCCTTATTTGTTTAAAGGATTCGAAAGGTCCTTAGAGGTACAGGGATGAGTATAAATTATGAGGCTTACTCATATGGTAATCTCTTTAGTGTATGCACTCAGAAAGGTTTAGCCCTATGCAATGAAATCAAGCTAAACCAACAAATAAAGAAACATCGTCTCACTAAGAGACAACAATTAGGCGAATTCTGTGAACAATTTTCCAATGACATTCTGTGCAATAGAAAGAAATCTCATAAGAAAAAGGATTTCAAAAGGAGAAAGGGTTCGCCGGAGAATCAGCATGAAAAGACCCAAAGAAGAAAGGCTTTTCATAAAGCCAGAAAGGGTTTTGTTAAATAAGAAAACCCCAGGCCTGTTACAAATGCGGAAGGATAGGCCATTATGCAAAAGATTGCAAAATCAAGGACAAAATCAAAGAACTTAATTTAGATGATAATATCAAAGATTCTCTTTGTAAACTTCTCTTAAATTCTTCTCCGGAGAATTCTAACAATGAGTCATCTACTAGTGAGGATTTACGAGTCCTTCGAGAGGAATATTTATTTCATCCTCCGAAGATGAGCAAGAGTTCTATGAAGAAGGACAATGCTCAAATCAGTGTTGTACTACTGATGACAATCTTTTTAATATCTACTCGCACTTTGCAGATTTAAAAATCAATGTCTTGACCAATGATAGCATTATTGAGCTATTAAGGGTTATTAAAGACCAAGAATTAAGGTCCCAGTTAATTGGCAAACTTCCTACAAATTATGAAGTAAGAACAGAGGTGGAAGGCATTCCTTCCCAGAAAGGACCTTACACCATGCCAGAGATCAGAAATCTGGTCAAACGGAAATCCCAACCTGATAGGTTGGCTACTGTCCAAGATTTAAGCACTGAGATAAATTATCTCAAGAAATAAATCTCGGAATTAAAGGCTTCAAACGTAGCCTTAGATGAAAGAATTTTCAAAATAGAAAATTCTGAGAAAGATATCAGTGTCAAGAATAATGATATTGTTGCATGTTCTTCAGAAAATAATACTGCCCATAGTTTATTACTAGCCATAGATTTTTCTGAAGAAGAATTTCTGGAAAAACTCCAATATTTTATCACCCAAAAGTTTTTAATAAAAATAACTCTTTTAATCGACTACAATTTCAAAAAAGAGTTTATTGCTTTATTTGATAGTGGAGAAGATTTAAATTGTGTAAAAGAAGGAATAATACCTTCCAGATATTTTCATAAAACCACTCATCGTCTGAAAAATGCTAGTGGTGGTTCAATGGGTATTTCATATAAATTACCCAAGGCTTATATTTGCCAACATGATATATGTATTCAATAAAGTTTCGTTTTGGTAAAAGATATCGACAGGGATATAATACTCGGTGTCCCAATTTTTATTAAATTAATGCCTTTTTTGTAGTGGGATACAAAAGGTTTTACTGGTACTTATAATAGCAAAAATATCACTTTTGAGTTTATAACTGAACCTGTTCAGAGATTTTTGAATGGAATTATTTCTGATAAAATTACTTCAAAAATAAACCAAATTGCATTTTTGAAAAATGAAATTAGTTCTATTACTGTTGACCAGGATTTAAAAAATCCTAAATTAGTAGAAAAAAATAAATTTTCTCAAAAACTAGTTTTCTTCTTCTATTTGTGGTGACCATCCGAATCAATTCTGGAGCAGGAAAAAGCATATCATAGATCTTCCTTATGAGGAAGATTTTTCTGAGGATTAAATCTCTACCAAGGCTCGACCTTGTCAGGTGAACTCTACTTATTTAGAGTTATGCAAAAACGAAATTGATTCCTTACAACAAAGGGGTTTAATAAGACCCTCAAAGTCTAAATGGTCTTGCACTGCTTTTTATGCCAATAAGCATGTTGAACAGGAGCGGGGAGTTCCCGGACTAGTTATCAACTACAAACCCCTTAATAAGGTGTTGAAATGGTTCAGGTATCCAATCCCTAATAAGAAGGATTTATTAGATAGATTAGATGATGCCATCATATTTTCAAAATTTGATTTAAAATCGGGTTATTGGCAGATTCAGATATCTGAATTAGATAGATATAAAACTGCTTTCAATGTTCCAATGGGCCAATATGAATGGAATGTTATGCCTTTTAGTTTAAAAAACTGCTCCTTTAGAATTTCAAAAAATTATGAATGATATTTTCCTTCCATATACGAATTTCATAATTGTTTATATTGATGATATTCTAGTATTTTCAAAAAATATAGAATCTCATTTTAAACATTTGGATTTATTTAAGAAAATTATTTTCCAAAACGGTTTAGTAATATCCAAACCAAAAATGTTGATTTTCCAAAACAATGTTAGATTTCTAGGTCATAATATAGAAAAGAGAAGAATCATTCCCATCAATAGAAGCATTGAATTCGCTACTTAATTTCATGATATTATTACTGATAAGACCCAGCTTCAAATATTTTTACGAAGCTTGAATTATATTTCTCCTTTTATAAACGATCTTGCTAAGGATGCACCTCTTATTTATGATAGATTAAAGAAGAATCGCAAAGCTTGGACTGACAGTCATACTGCATCAGTCAAAAGGATTAAGCAAAAGGTTCTTAACTTTCCATGCTTAACTATAGCTAATCCCACTTGGACAAAGGCTGTGGAAACCGATGCCTCTGATATTCGTTATGGGGGAATATCAAAACAATGTTCTCCATTAGATAAACAAGAATATCTTGTTCAATTTTATTCTGGAAAATGGAATGAATCCCAGAAAAATTATGCAACTGTAGCTAAATAAATTCTTGCTATAGTTAAATATTTTATGAAATTCCAAACTGATTTATACAATCAGAAGTTTTTGATAAAAACTGATTGTCAAGCTGCAAAGTTTATCTTTAATAAAGATTTTAAACATGATGTTTACAAACAAATATTTGCAAGGTGGCAAGCTTTATTATCCCCTTTTGACTTCGAAATATTATACAAAAAAGGGTCTGATAATATCCTTCCTGATTTTCTTACAAGAAATATTTGAACTAATAGTTCTCTTTTGACTTTTTGAGATAATGAGGCCTACATACAGACCTCCTCGGCAACGAGGAAGAGGAAGAGCATCTACTAATAGTAGAGAGAATAATATTCTCGCTCAAATGGGAAACCAAAAGCTAATTGCTGCTAACATAGCAGGAGGTAATACCGATCATCCGTTATATAAGGAATTTATGGATTATATACAATCCAAGAAAAATAAAGGTTCATCATCTAATGTGCCAACCTACTCCTCAGTTATATCAGCGAACAGTAATGAAAACCTTGAGGTCTATAACCGAAAGGGTACAAAAGAGCTAATAGTTCTTTTGGAACAATCCGACCTAAAATGGAAGGATAACCCATGGCAATTAATGGCCAGGTATTTTGATACAACGTCATACGCTACTCCTGNTTACCTTCAGATGAATGGGGTATTAGTACCCTCAAGGATCGAAAATATGATCATCCTGACCAGAAAGTCTCAGTTAAATTTAATTATTGGGACTATGTTGAAAGTTTTAATAAAACTTTTCTTTATGAGAATCCTAATAGGAGACACTCATGGTTTATCAAGCTGTGTTCTAATATGAACAACCAGCAAATTCCAAATTGGTTCTTCAAATGGTGGAAATTATATGGTCCATCATTGGAAATACTTCCTCCTTTATTCAAGAGTTTATATACTCAATGGGTAGAAATATCTCCTAAAATTACCTCCCTCCAAAAAGATAATATCTTTTATGATGGCATTGCAGCCATGTATTTTTTCATTGAATTTTCCATTCCATGGATAATGAAATGGGATGTGGAAACTGGTCATACTAGTGAAGGAATTCCTTGCCTTCAAAGAGTTGTTTATAATAAATTCTGGAATAAATTAGTCCAGACGAACCAGCAAGGACAACTATTTGGTGAAGAATTAATTCAGCAAATCCAAGAAAAAATTGATCTCTATGCCAAACAAGAAAAGTCAATATTGGTGAAGGAGAAATGAGCCCCTTCCAACAAATTACCAGAAAGCTTCAAATGAAGAAAGGAGCTATATCCAAGCAAGAAATCCTCGACTCATATTTAGAGGAAATAAAGAAAGATCTTGCAAGAAATTTTGAAACAAAAATTAGAGAAGATATCTCTATGACCTCCATAGAAAATACTTCAGATGGAGAAACCTGTGAAGCAGGAGAAGCACAAAGTACCTCGGACACAGAGGTAAATATTGATGAAATAGAGGACTTCCTTGAAAAATTAAAGGAAGCAACAGAAAAATCTTCTGTTAAAGACAACAAAGGAAAATGAAAAGCATGAATAGACACGAGGGCCCCATAGGATGAATTATTGGGGTAATAAAGACAAATATCATAAAGTAACGAACCCCTCCATTATTAAAAGGAATCTACTTTTATAAAGTAGTTTTTCCGTTTGTAATGTTATAAAATTAAGGGGCCCCTCCAACATTGAAGGGAATCTACTTTTATAAAGTAGTTTGTCCTTTTGTAATAATGTAGAATTATCTTTTTTTCGGCCATTATTGTAATTATTTTGTCGGCCATTCGTTTTAATTTTGTTTGTTTGTAGACCGATCCATTATATAAGGATCATTTGGGTTTTTGGAGGAGGCAGTGATTAGCCAACGCTCTCCCTTCTCACTAGCTTCTCTCTACTCTTGTAAAGAACCCCTCTTGAATACTTTAAATTGGTTTATAATAAGAAAAAGAAGGTCTTGGTTTGTACAACTCTATATATATATATTTATATAAACAACATAAAGGTAAATATATAAAGAAAACCTCCCATCACGTTCACAACTTCCCATACTTGAAAATCATTGTTTTTGTCTATTAAAAGAAAAGATAAATTAATGGGGGTAAATCAAAACGGAAAAAAGAAAAAGAAAAAGAAAAAAGGAAATAGGAAATGAACAATATTAATGTGAACTAACGGTAGTGCAATCTCACCTAGTCTAAATCATACTCAACATGCAAAACCTAGTCTAAATCCCAATCCATTATGCAGCACATGAAAGTAAAAATTGAACAAGTGGCGGAGGGTAAATCCATGCAAGATTTGAATATAACCCTCACGCAATATTCTCCTAGTCCTACAATAGTAGAGGAAATCATTACTAATCCTTCTCCCCTCCCAAACGTTTCTTCTACTATAATACAATCCCACATCAACAATGCCAAGACCACCACTCACTCTAAGAAGGTGGTACCGTCTAATTCAACTACTCCACCTCTCCAGAAACCAAAACATGGACAACCTCCCTCCATTACCTCCTCACCACCAGCCACTGCCAGTTATTTATGCACAACCCCAGAGTCCACCCAACCATGTACCTCAGTCATGAGTGGAACTGGGACTTCAAGGGCATGCAATCTCCTTCCAACTGGAGATAAACGGGCAGGAATCAATATTAGTAATCCAAAACACGCACAACCTTGCTCAGCTAATCTCCGAAGGGATGAGCCTATCCATGAACAACTATGTCAACCAAATGTGGATGACAAATATTCTCAAACTCCTAGTTCCATTACTAAACCAAAACCTTGTTCAAAACATGCAACAGATGTGGAATCTTCCACACCACTCAAACCATACCCTCCCACAGAATGATCCTCTCAACCTCCCCTTCTTTGCACCGGAGGAATTGATGTTACTCAACCAAATCTTCACACTGTGGTCTCCCCAACACATGCACAACCAACAACAAGGTCAACAACCAGCATCAATGGAAGGACAAGCCCCAGCTCCAAACATGCAAAACTAAGAAGGGGAACATGAGGAAGAAGAGGAGAACGACAATCTGTCTCACTTGGGGGAACCAGAAGTAGCATTTTCAAGCCTAAGCGAGGTAAATATACTAATCTTCAAGGAGAGGCTAGAGAGGAAGTGTATCTTCAGTTGCCCAACTACTCTTTACAAATGCTCATTGGACATTCGTCCTCCCAAAGATCCAACTATGGGGAAACATATAGCCATATTGGTACCCTCCATAAGGAGATACCCCAATCACATCCTCAAAAATAATCACTTAATGTATCAAACAAACAATATCATCATTTGGAATGAGAGGGGAGCAAATAATGCTAATTTTAGGAGGCATTTTTTAGAGCTCATGGATACGCATAGATCCTGTATGGTAGCACTGTTGTAGACCAAAATGGAAAGTCATGTCTCTATTCTGGATGATTTTTGCTTCACTGAGATGATAGAAGTCCCTGCCATTGGGCAAGCTGGAGGGTTGGTTATTATGTGGAACCATGATGTGGTGACGGTTAATAACTTCACTAGGAATAGTCAAGCCATACATGCGATGATATAGGTAAAGCCTAAAAACCTTACTTGGGTATTTACCACTATTTATGCTAGTAATAAGGTTTTATATAGACAATTATTATGGAAAAATATTCAACACACATTTGATCACTATAGTGGTTCGTGGTAAATTGATGGTGATTTTAATTAAGTTGTAGACACGAGTGACAAATATGGAGGTAGATACATAAATTAGAAAAGAGCTAAATCCCTAATAAAATGTCTAGAGTACTGTAATGTAGTGGATCTAGGGTTTAAGGGAAGCAAATACACATGGTCCAGCCATCGTAGGAAGAAGGGCCTAGTTATGAAAAGACTAGATAGTGTTTACTCTAATGATAAATGGTTACAAGTCTATTCAAACGTTACAGTGACTCATCTGCCCAAACTACTCTCGGACCACAACCCTATCCTAATTAATCTTAACAATATTATCAATATGAATCATGCCAGACCCTTTAGGCTTGAGACATTTTGGTGCTCTCACCTAGATTTCCCCAAAGTGGTGACCAGTAGTTGGGCAAAGAAGGATATAATGGAAGGGGTTAAACCATTTCATAAAAATGTGAAAGAATGGAGAGACATAACCTTTGGTAATATTTTTGCTATTAAAAGAAAAACCTTAAATCGTATCAAGGGTATTCAAAACTACCCAAAACACCATACAAGTCAATTCCTTAGGGACCTAGAAGTAAAACTTATCGAGGAATATGACACTATTCTTAAGTTGGAAGAGGATTATTGGAAATTACACTCTAGGGTAAATTGGTTAAATGATGGTGACGCTAACACTAGGTTCTTTCATATTCAAGCTACTACTCGAAGACGTAAAAACAATATCGTGTTTTTAAGGATAACACAAGGAAATGGATAGAGGACCAAAAATCCCTGATGAATTATGTTACTAATTACTACGAGCACATTTTTACCACATCCTATGACAATACAAATTGGTCAGCCATTAAGAGGGATAACACTTCCCCCTCAATAATTGATCTAACTTCCCTCGATAATAAGCTAAAAAATTATGAGATTCAAAGGGCAGTATTTTCATTTAAACCTACCAAGGCTCCTGGCCCTGATGGGTTGCACCTCTTTTTTTTCCAGAAATTCTGGCAAATCTTAGGTAATAAGGTCATAAAGTGGTGTCAAAACTTTTTTGAGAGTAGAATTATGCCTCATGAGGTTAACAAAACTTACCTTTGCCTAATCCCTAAATTTAATATGCTAATCAGCTACAAAACTTCAGACCCATAAGTCTCTGTAAAACTTTGTACAAGGGTGTCACTAAAATCATTGCCAATCGAATCAGGCGTTTTCTTAAGCGCCTCATTAATAATCAACAAGCTAGCTTTATAAAATATAGGCAGGATAGTGATAATGCCATTATTGTTCAAGAGGTGCTAACACGTTTAACGCCCGAAAAGGAACGCAAAACATCATCCTAAAGCTTGATCTAGAGAAGGCCTTTGATAATTTAGAATGGTCTTAGATTTACCGAACCCTCAAATATTTTAACTTTCCTCCCAAAATATCTGCACTAATCCTTAGTTGTATTTCAAATAGTAGTATCTCCATTTTAGTAAATAGCAATTAAACGGAGGAATTATATCCTACTCATGGTATTCACCAAGGCGACCCCATGTCTCCTTATATTTTTATCCTGTGCATGAACATGCTCTCAAAAAATATAGAGCACCAAGTGGACACTCTTAACTAGGACCCCATAGTGTTATCCAAGAAATGCCCACCCTTGTCACATTTGTTCTTTGCAGACGACCTAAACCTAATGGGTCGTGCAAATACCAAAACCCTCAAAACAATGTGGAATAGTATGGACACCTTTTGTCATATGTCGGGTCTTAATATAAATCAAGACAAATCAAAAATTATTGTGTCTAAGTCTTTTACTGCTGCTCAAATAGCTAAAGCCATGAGCACTTTTGACATAAAGATTAATGACTCCTTTGGTAAGTATCTAGGGTTTCCTATGCCTCACCTCTATCCTAGGCATAAAGACTATTAACATATTATCGACAAAATGCGGGACAGACTAAACAGCTGGAATGCTAAGTGGCTTAGCATGGCAGGCAGACCAATACTCATAAGTTCTACTCTTAATACTATTCCCAATCACCAAATGAAACTAGCTCTCCTGCCTAGTAAAACTCTAAAAGAAATTGATAAGATTCAACGAGATTTTCTATAGGGTACCACTAGTGACAGAAAACAAATTCACCTAGTTAATTAGAACATGGTTACCAATTATAAAGAAACTGGTGGTCTTGGCATCAAAAAAGCTATGTCCAAAAATCTAGCTCTATTAACCAGCCTTGCTTGGAGGACTCTCACTAACCCTACGTCTCTTTGGGCTCAAGAAATCGAGCGGAGGGTCTAACACCTGGAAGATCCTTTTAAATGGTTGGAATATTTGTAAGCAAGGAATAAGGTGGCCTATTAATCAATCCCCAGACATGAATCTATGGAAGACAATTTGGATCCTATCTACTCAAACCTTAGACATAATATCATAGGCCCCCTCAACTATAAAGAGGATAGCTTAATGATTAAAAACATAATGGATAATAATAACTGGAACCTTATAAAAAATTCCTTTGAACTTCCTCAATGTATTATAGCAAACATCCATTCCTTAATGCCTACATCTAATTCCCAAAAAAGCATGGTCTCATTTGGAGCATAAACCCTAGTGGGTTGTTTACCACAAGCTCTTGTTACAAATTAATTGAACCACATTCCTTCCCAAATGCTTTATTTAATTGGCTCTGGGAAGCCAAGTGCCCCAGGAAAATAAAATTCTTCCTGTGGAAATGCTACCATACACGCCTTTCTACTAGAGAATTCCTCAGTAATATTAGTATTAATATCGACACAAACTGCCCTGTTTGCAAGGACACTAAGGAAACTATACTCCACATTTTTTGGGAATGTATAATTGCTAAAAATAATTGGCAGTCATTGGGTGTGGACATCAATGCTATAGCACATTTTGATCACTAGGTAGACTTTCTAAGAACCAGAAACCCTAAGCATAATTTTAAGCATGTCACCTTGGAAGAAATATTTCCCTTTGCAATATGGGCAATATGACAAACGAGAAATAATAACAATGCGAATAACACTAGAACATCCATTAATACAAAGAATATCCCCAACCAAGCCATGGAATATCACTTCCTGACTTCAAAGCCTTCTACTAACTATACCAAATTCAAACTACAAGTTAGATGGCAGCCCCCCCAAAAAAATTGGTATAAACTTAATTTTGATGCTGCGTTTCACCTGAACTCAGTCCATGGGGCTGTTAGTGGAATAATTCGCAACTCCAAAGGAGATTGGATACTAGGCTAATATGACAAACATAACACCACATCTATGATACAAGCTGAACTCCAAGCATTTCGGCAGGCACTTCAAGTCGTCATCCATGAAAATTACTCACAATCAAAGTGGAAAAAGATGCAACGGAGGTCATAAGATTCCTTCATGATGATTATCCCACTTATTCTGACTTAATTTATGATTTCAGGTTGTTAATGGAGAAGTCATCCAACCAAGGGGAGATCACAATGAAGCATAGCTTCAGGGAAGGAAACATGGTCGCTCATCTACTAGCAAGAAAAGCTTTAATTTCTCCTCCTTGTAGTAAACCTTGTTTATTTAGGGATCCTCCTATCTTTGTAATGGATGTGTTTGGAAAAGATCAGGATGGTTTTGTGTACTATCAAACTTCCTCGGCAAAATTATGTAGTAACTTAGCAGCACTTGGCAACGAATGTGCCTTGGAAGGCATTACTACCCCCTTGAGGGAAGTGTGTATGAATGATTACCCTAGAAGACTATCCTTATTTTTGTTTGTTATTATATATATAAATATCTTATCTTTAAAAAAAAGCTAAATGTGTAACGTATCACATTAAAAGTAAGCAATGGAAAATGGAAAATATTGAGAGGTCCATTAATTAAAATTCTTTGGGTTGATCATGTTTCCTCTAGAAATGTAATTATTTGTAGCGACCAGATCGTTCGTTTTGAGAATTTACGATCCTTTTAGATATTTAAAGTGTTGAATAGCTCCGTATAATGTATTATGATTTGTGTGAATCGTCGGTTTTGATTTTCAGGTGATTCGAAATTAGTTGGAGGAATAAATTTCATAGTTGCTTTAAGTTGGAAGAGTTGACCGAGTTTGACATTTTAGTATTCCACCTCAGATCGGAGTTTTGATGATTCTTCTAGATCGGGATGGTAATTTTTGACTTGGGCGTATGACCGAAATTTTATTTGGATATATCTAAAAG
The DNA here is from genome assembly GCA_005239525.1 of Nicotiana knightiana. Lineage (NCBI taxonomy): Eukaryota > Viridiplantae > Streptophyta > Magnoliopsida > Solanales > Solanaceae > Nicotiana > Nicotiana knightiana. The sequence continues at coordinate 57,488 of ML380178.1, forward strand.
ATTTTAGTACTAATCAGCGAAAGTTGGAAACTTGAAGGTTTTGAATGTTCATATGTTTGACCGGTAGTTGAATTTTATAATATCGGGTTCAGATTGTGGTTCCAAAAATTTCAGTAGCTTCGTTACGTCATTTATGACTTGTATACAAAATTTGAGTTCATTCCGAGTTGAAATGATATGGTTCGGCACGGGTTTTGAAAATCGAAAGATTTAAATATTTCTAAGTTTGAATTGTGGTACGATTTCTCGTTTTGATGTTGTTATATGTGATTTGAGGCCTTGAATATGTTCGTAATATGTTTTGAGACTTGTTGGTATGTTCGGACGGGGTGCCGAAGCGCACGGGTGAGTTTCGAGGTAGTTTCAGACCATTTTTAGGCCATTTTTAATTGCTGACTTTTTGCTATAGAGGTGTGCATCGCGATCGCGAATATTTGGTCGCATTCGCGAAGAGAGCTTGGGGCCTTGTGAATCACGATCGCGTAAACGTTTTCCCCATCGCATAAAAGGAAGTTATGCTGCACATTGCTGATTTGGGAAGCTTATATTATTCAGTCAATAAGGAATTTGGAGATGATCCAAAAATAAAATTTGTAGTTCTTGGTGTCTATTTTTCAGAAAACCAAATCATTTATTATTTGGAGATTTGTATAAGAAGTTATGACCATTATACTAGAAGCTATCTAGATGAGTTGGGAAACTTGTTCTTCGCGATCGCGAAGGGCAATTTTGAGGTGAGAAATCACGAAGGGTAAATACCTGGGCAGAAGTTATATTTTGGGTGTTTCGGATATTTTAATATATTTGGAGCTATGAAGCTTGGATTGAAGCATTTTTTGGGGCTTTTGCACCATATGGATTGGGGTAAGTGATTCTAACTCGGTTTTGGTTAAATTACAAGAATATATTATTGTTTTTATCATTAAATTAGTGTATTTGGTTGAAAATGGTAGAAATTTTCTACACTTTAAATTGAGGATTTTGAGGTCGAGTTTTGTCGGAATTTGATAAATTTGGTATTGTTGGACTGATGGTTAAAAGGGTGATCGGATTCTGTAACTTTTGTCAGATTCCCAAATGTGGGCCCCACATTGACTTTTTTTTTGACTTTTCGAGCGAAAATGGAAATTATTATAAATTGTTAAGTTGTAAGCATTGGAGTATATTTTGATTAATTTTCACGTTATTTTCGGATCGTTTGGCTTTGAATTGAGAAGATAGGAAGACGTTCGGAGGTTGATACGTGCGGAATAGGATTTCAGGAGTATTGTTTAGCTTGCTCAGCATTGAAATTGGCTTGGTTGAGGTAAGTGTTTCACTTAACCTTGTTAAGAAAATTTTTACTACTAATTTTCATTATTTGCTACTTGTGGGGGTGATACCTATATGAGGTGACGAGCATATATGAAGCTGCCAAGGTTAATCATGCTCGAGGGTAAATTATACGATTAATTTTGCCTTGAAGAATTATGTGACACTCTTGTTTCATGTCTCCCTTGACTTCTAGAATACTATGAATAGGAAATTAAATGCTAGAAACCATTACTTAACCTATTATAATTTAATTAAAACTTGACGGTCATTTGTGAAATAATTGATGTACTAAATTCGGTCGTTATTATACTCAATCATAAATACGACGCTACGACAATTATTCTTGAGATTTTGAATTCTATACTTGAGTGGACGATGATTTTTGGAACTTGTTGAAATACTTGAATAATAAAGTACTTGAGATTTATTGAATTGTTATGACTTGAAAGCCGTGATTGATGTTCAATTAGAGCATTCATTTATACACTCTCCTTGATGTTATTTATGCTTCCTACCTTTCTTGTTAATGATATACATGTGCTTGGTAAGGAAGAGTGTAAATCACAAAGAGTAATGCCATACCATTTCATATACATTATCATGTGAGGGAGAGTGTAAAGCACAAAGGGTGATGCCGTGTCATTTCGTATATATTATCATGTGAGAAAAAGTATAAAGCACGAAGGGTGATGTAGTTCCATTCATATACATTATTATGCACGAAGAATAATATGTGCCATTTCATTTACATTATAATATGAGGAAGAAGTTAAAAGCATGAAGGGTAATGTCGTGCCATTATTTTTATATTATCATATGTTCATGGCACGAAGGATGTTTCCCTGCAGGCGAGGAAGAGGGACATACATCATATTGTGGTATCTTTTCATTGTGTATACACTCATGCCTTTATCTAGAGTTGTTATTGTACACCTATGTTTTCTATGTGACTTGTCGTCGTTGTTTTTTTGTGTCCTCTACCCCAATTATTGTTACGTTATCCATGCCTTCTACCTGTTTAACTTGCAAATATTATGATTTTGTTCTTGTTTGCTATATTTGCATCTAAGCCTCCTACCATGCTATTTAGTGAAATTTATATTCTTCTTTCCTAATTGTTGTCCTAATTTCTATGCCTTTTTCCCAGTCTGTTCCTGTTGTCGATATGCACTGCCTTGTTTGTTGTTGCTTTCTGTGTGTCTCCAACTTTACTATTATTGTTATTGGCATTTCTCCCACCTAGTTGGTACTGTTATATGTATGCTCGGTGAGAAAGAGATAAATGAACGAAGGGTGTTTCCATGCCAATTGATTTGATTTATAAACATATATTGGGTGAGAATGAGTTAAATGCACGAAGATGTTACCGTGCCATTCGATTTTATATCTTGAATATATTTCTCACACAAGGAAAATTATGAATTTAATACTGTGGTTTCTCCTGGTAATCAATTACTGCCTCGCACAGTTGTTTTGTCGTACCTTTATCTGTTATGCTCTATAAATGTTTCTATTACTAGTCTACTATACAGGTTATAACAATGAGTATCTTTTTAACTAAAAATCCTCGTCACTACTTCGATGAGTTTAGACAACATACTTATTAGGTACATGGGGTTGGTTGTACTCATCCTACACCTATGCACCTTGCGTGCATATTTTGGATGTTGAAATGTATAACAGGAGCTGGCATTGAAAATGTATCTACGATCCGGTTACAGCTGCCTCTTGTCATTGGTAGTTTTAGAATTTTAATTGTTTCACGTTTATTTCAATAGATGATGGATTTTATTTCATGCTAGTTTTGTAAATTCAAAATTTTAGAAGCTCATGATTGTTGATACCTAATTTTTCCTCAAAATATTTTTTAAATTTGCATATATAGCTTCAAAATCATGTATCAATAGCAATTGATATTTTTCCACAATTTCCCTATATTTGTATTAATCTATCCAGCATTTTATTGCCAATAAACAATTATAAAAACTGCATTACAAATGATTTCAAAAGCATTGCTTGGTTTCATTAATTATTTTTTGTCCTATTAAGACCAAATTATTTTATAATTAGCCAAATTGGAACCTTTTGGCTATAATTGTAATAACTTTACAATAATATCCCAATCATACGATTTTATACTATTTTTATCCAGAAATTAATCATTTGTATTTTTAAAATACTAAGTAATCATATTAATTATTTTTTTCGCATGAAATTCATTGTAAATTGTTTTAATTAATTTACATGGTGGTATTTAACAGATAGCCACTTCCATTTAATTTATAACCTAATTAAACCAGACCCAAGTCTATTTAAAAACGGCCCAAATACCCCAAGCCCAATACACTATCCTACCCGACCCAATCCCTTGTCTAATCTGGACCGTTGATCAATTTTAATCAACGGTCCAGATATCTCCTTTCCTTAATTAACCCTAGAGACTACCCCCCCCTTCCCCTCTCATTTCCCTCTTTCACTCCGTCGTTACACATCTCTCTCATCTCTCAAACTCTCTCTGCTAAACCTAACCTCTCACCGGCCGTCGACTTGCCGGTAACTACGGTGGTCTCACCACCATCCCAGTCTCTATGGCTCCTTCCCACACTGGGTTATTGCTGCCTTGAGGTCCTCAAAGGAACCAGAAGGCGGTTCACTCACCTCCCATGGTTTTCATGTCATTCTCAGGCCATTAATGGCCATCTGAGTAAGATCCTCCCATCTCCGGCTAGAACCTGTGGTTTCTAAGCCGACTCTCTCTCTCTCTCTATCTATCTATCTATCTATCTCTCTCTTTCTCTATCTTTGGGTTCTCTCTCTGAAATCCTAATTTTAACACTGGATTTCTTAGATCTACAACAGATCTGAGTCTATTCGAGTTATCTTTGCTTTTTTATAAAGCATCTCTTCACCTTCAAACTAGGGTTTCTTAACCCCTTTTCAAAAAATGATTCTTCTTCTGACTTTAGTGTTATTCTGTGATTTTCACTGTGTTTAAACGATTTGTTTAAGTTTTTCCTTCATCTGATTTTATTACGTTTAAAACCCTAAGTTTCTTGTTTAATCTTTGGGTTCTGAGTTCGTCTTTACTGTTCATTATTTCAACTTGTTTGCATGTTTGATTCTCATGAATCTGCTTCGATTAATCTGAGTATTTTGTGATTTCTACCTATTATGTTCATTAGGGTTTCCGATTGTTGCTTCTTCTGCCTATATCATGTCTATTATGTTAAGTCATACTATGTTCTATGCGAATCCCTAATTTTGTGTGATTTTCACCCTATTTGGCTTACTAGGATTTCTGATTCTGGCTATTATGTCCTCACTAACTCTCATAGGTTTATGTTTATTATTACTATATTCCAGTTTGAATCCATGACTATATATGATCTTTACTTTACCATGTCTATTAGGGTTCCAATTCTTGCCTTCTGCCTTGCTTATCATGTGTTTATTATGTGCAATTTGTGTTGATTCCCCCTAATCAGTACTATTTCCTATTTGACCCTTGATTTCCTGTGATTGATACCTTTCACTAATCCATTATGATGATTTCCCTGCTGATTTTCTGACCTTAGCTTATTTCTTGCCTTATTTTATGGTCGACTATGCTGTAAAATTAATTGTCATGTTATTTCCTTAATTAGAATCCTCTGAACCTAGCCTCAATTACATGTTCTATACTGGTATTGTGCTGAAATTATTTCCTTATTGTGTTATATTCCAGTCATATGGTATCTTTCCTTATTTATTGCATGTCTATTACCCTTCAAAGTTAACTCCTTAATTGAAGGGAGTACTTATATTGATCTTATGTTGATTGATTCTAAAACCCAATATATGCTTGACTTTGATTGTTACCTTGTCCTACCTAGTTTCAAACTACTATATATGTACATAAGTTCAAACTCTATCTCCTACACTCAAAGCTTTCTGCTCTCTTTCTGTGTCACTTACTATTATTCTGAGTTATCCGGCTGCAAGCCAAGGCTAACTAATGTGCTCTCCTGCCCCCTTCACCTTTGTGTTTACTGTCCCTTTACTGGTATGCTCTGATTTTCAATTTAAGTCCCAAAACCAATATGTTTCTTTTACTGCTTCAGTTTATCATGTTCCTGATCAGTTTCTATCTATTGTTTTGCTGTTCAATGTGCAATTGACCTCTTTGCATCATTGCTTCATCTAGTATGCTAATTATGTCTTAAATCTTTAGGATTAGCATGTTTTTATAAACTTGTAATCTGATTCAATATGAATCAATTCTGTTTTGATGCTTGTGTACTAGTAGCCTAGTTCTGGTATGCCTTATTGATTTGTTACCCAAAGTTTCCCTGATGTTATGCTCAATCATGTTTAGTGCTTCTATGTCCTCCCTACTGCTATGAAATCCTATACTATTTCATCTCGCAATCCCATGAACCCCCTAAGCATTTCTGATTCTCTGACTATGTTCTAATTAGCACCCCTGAATTCATGTCTCACTATTCACACTACTAGCTAACCCTTAATTGCAAGAGACTTATGTTTATTATATGTGTATTATGTGTCCCCAGTCCCCAATTATCCCTGTGTGAAGGGTTGTTATTTGAGTATTGATTGAACCTGTTTGGGCTCTGTGTTTGATCTGTTATTCATTTGATTTCACCACTCTTATCAAAAAATTATTTTACTGCTAAACAACTCTCCTATTTTATAAAACTACTGTAACTGAATCCCTTCTTTCAAATCCTGCTCTCCTATTTAAACCATTTTCAAAACTATGTCAAACACTCTCACTCTACTCTTAGGTCCTTAGGTTCTACCCCTCTAGTGTATGACGACCTTGGGATTCCTTTGAGATCCATTTGAACTTCGATGCACTGGGGCTGGCCCTTCCACACTGCACTTACTCAATTATGGTTATGAAATCTAGTGTGAGGACTGTCCGGGATCCCCTGAGGTCCTTAGGGAACTCTGACACACCCGGATATGAGAAAGGCTATGAAACATTTGGAACTTGAGGTCCTGGCAATCTAGGCCTGCTTTTCAGGCTCCCCATAGTTTAACTTCTTCTTTTCCTTTATCTATTTATGTAATTTACTCAGC
>ML380179.1:0-41286 GCA_005239525.1 Nicotiana knightiana
CGTCTAGTAAATTATCATAATTACTTGAGAGATATTTATGGTAGATAGAGAGTTCATGATTGAATGAGACGATTAATTGAGCTATAAGAAGTATTGGAGAAACAATTCACCAACGGGGGAAACCATAACCTTAGACCTTTATTATTATTGTTTACATTAAATTGTTAGTTAATTACTAGTTGATTATTTTGTTAGTAGAAGTTAAACAACACAAATTGATAGTCAAAAGTATTGAGAAACTTGATTAAGTAACAGTTTAGTATTTAATAAACACCCCAGATTTATATTTGCAACGCCCATTTAGTCTTTATAGAAGACATAGTTGAGCGTGATCAACCACCTTGGCCATCTTCGACGTCGTCATCATCATCGGAGGTGAGAACAAATTTGGCATCAGCTTTATCTGTCTTATCCTGTTTTATCTCTTCGGAGAGATCGAAGCCCCTGGCATGGACCTCTTCGAGAGTCTCCCTCCGAGATCGGCACCTAGCGTAGTCATTACTCCATTTCTCCTGGTCGGTAGCTCCTATAAATTCTATATGAGCATCGACGACATCCTTTCAAATATATGGCGACCATTCTGTCAGCCTTGATTTGTATCTCCTCGGCTTCAGCCCGGGCTGCCACAACTTCGGCCTCAACCTTTGCAAGACCATCCTCGAGCTCGGAAATTCTGCCGGCCTGGACCGAACTACTCTCTTGGGCATTCCGAAGTTGGATCTCGAGGTCAGATACTCTCGCCAGTGCATCTTCTTTCGCCGTAGCCAAGGTGTCCATCTTCACTTTCCATTCTTTACATTCGGAGTTGACTTGATCGACCTCACCTCAAAGCCGCTCCAGCATCTCCACCGTTTGCTGCAGCTGAGGCATCGAAGTGTTAGCCTCCGAAGATGGGAAAGGAAGCCCGTATTCTTTCAAAATAGAGGTTACTTGCTTCTCCATCTCATCCTCGTATTCACGAGCCTTGGTCAATTCCGACCGAAGATTATTTAGTTCCTCCTCTTTTTTATCGCAAAGAAGCCTTAGGCTTTCTCTTCGCCCAAAGATTTGTGAAGCTCGGCTTTGCACTGACTTAGCTCGGCCTTAAATTTGTTGAACGCCTGCAAAGAAGAAAGGAATGATAAGTTAAGCAAAGGAGGAAATCATAATGTTAAAGAGATTTCAACATTACTAGAACTTACACTGGAGAAAAGGCATTGGGCCTCTTCGAAGGTCGAGGTTGCATAAGCAAGGTCGGTATCACTGACCCCAGCAAAGCAACCCTGGAAGGGGTCATCTTCACTTGGGACTCCACCTAACTCGGGTATCTTCAGGTTCTGAGCATCCCTAATGGCGTTCTCAGAATAGGCCGGGAGCGACGGGGAATGACCTGTTGTCACGGCCTCGGGGAGATCACCCGAGGCGCTTTGTTCGGGCAGAGGAGCTACGAAGCTTGCTCCTTTTAGAGTACTACCAGAAGTTTGGGAAGCGGTCACCATATCAGGCGATGCAGGGCCTTCGTCCCTCTTTTCTTTGAAAGTCCCTTCTTCGTGGCTAAGGGCTCCAGTCTCAATGGGCTTGACAGCCTTGGTAGATTTTTTGGTTCGAGCCACCAAAGACGAACCCTCTACCTCGTCGTCTTCATCGTCCATAAGCTGGTGGACTGAGTCAATATCCGCATTAATGACGACGCTCTTCTTGCGCCTACGAGCAGGCTCTGCTTTATTTTGGGTGTCCTATCTCTTCGAGGACCTCTTTCTTTTGTTATCCTTTTTTGGATTTGAAGCCGAAGGTTCAACGTTCTCCCCGAGAGGGGGCGGCCTCATCTCAAAGAACTCACCAATGCCTGCCACAGAAAAGTTAAGTTATAGAAAGAGGGGCATTCTTAATAAGAAAGGAAATATTGAAACATGAACCATGGTGTTTTGCTTCCCACTTGCCCTTCGACAAGTCCCGCCACTTGTGTTTTTCATATGACGAAGTAGCGGCTAGTTTACAAACCCAATCCTCGAGGTCGATGACCCGCATTGGGCATCCACGGGACCACTGCGGAAAAAGGAAAAGAATATTACGCGAAGCTTAGAAAAAATTGTGGGAAAAACTAAACAAAAAAATTTCACTCACGTTCGAAGTTCCATTTTTCAGGGAACGACATGTGCTCCTCGGGAATGACATGGATGGTCCTCACCCGGATGAACAGGCTCATCCAACCTCGATCCCTGTCTTCGTCATTACTGGAAAAGAAGGACTTGGTCGCTCGGCATTGAAGTTTGATCAAACCTCGGAAAAGATGAGTTTGATATACGCGGATGAGATGGCTAAGGGTGAACTCGAGCCCAGCCTTTTCAGCGAAGAACCTCATCATTATTATCCGCCAAAAGGACGAATGGATCTGGTCCAGGGTAACTTGATATCTTCTACAGAATTCAAGCACGAGCGGATCGAGAGGACCCAATGTAAAGGGGTAAGTGTACACACTTAGGAACCCCTCTATGTAGGTTGTGATGTCCTCTTCACGAGAAGGTATCTGCAGCACGACCTTCTCTTCCCAATCGCACTCTTTTCGCACAGCTTTGAGGTGCTTTTTCATAATTGAACTTATATATCTCGAAGCGTGCTCCCGACGGCCAGGGACATCAGAATGATTCTCGACCGTAAAATCCTTTTTTAAGGAATAGCTGCCCGGTACAATCTCATGGAGCGCCGACAGTTTACCGCCGGCCGGACGAGAGGAAGAAGAGGAGGTTCCTTCTTTCTGAGGAACAGATTTGGAAGTTTTTGCCATTGATTTTTAGAAAAAGTTGGTAAGTCGTGGAGGTTTTAAAGTTGATACTGTGGAGGAGCTGGTGGCGAAGAGGAAGTTAGAGAAGAAAATAGGCATTGCAAATAAAAGTGAAAGTTCTTAATGAGAAGTGTAAACGAATATATATAGAGAAAATCGGCGACTGTTCATTGACACTGATGGCCAACCGGCTCTGACATGAATTTAATGATTTGGGGAAGAGAACCAATGGGACGCTTCTGTTGTTTCAACACTTGCGCCATGGGAATGATGTCACTATCGGGGACTTCAAAAATTCAAATCATTTCTTGTCATTTCATTCTAAGAAACGCGGGGACTATCTATATACGGTCGAAATCAGGAAGACCGATTTCGTAGGCTCGAGATATTGCCTCGAGGGCAGAAGTTCAGAAGAGGTCTAGCTCGGGTTCGAAGGTGGAATAAGAGGTTCGAGGGCCTAGGTGCTCGTTGAGCATTGAAGCCAGGTACGACCGATGCCGAATAATGTCGTTATGAGTTTGTTATGGAAAGGACAAGATTCTCGCTACGTCCCCAAAGATCATGGCGCAAATTTCGGGATAGATTTGTACGAATTAGTATAAATTCGTACTAGGTTGTTATACAACTGTACCAATAAAATTCTTTACTTTAAATAGAAGTGTACCCTATTTTAGGATTTCCTCTCCTATATGAAGAGGACCTCAATCATTTGTAATCCCATCTAATCATTTGGCAAATAATATACTATCTTACTTTCTCATTCATTGTTCTTCAGAATTATTCCATAGCTTTATTGCTCTTATTTTACTGTTCTCGCTTTATTATCCTTAACCCACCTCGAGGTCATCGAGCTCGAGGTCCATATAGCACAAAGTAAAACTTGTTTGGTTCTTCAATTCTTCTCTTTTACACTCTATATTACTTGCTTACTAATTGGTATTGGACTAGATCACATATTTTTAAAACCACAAATCAAATTTAATTGTTACTCGTATTTTCGAGGTAAACAAGAGATAAAATAAAAATAAAAAATTAAGTAGAGATTATTTTCCTTTTTAGTGGATCTTATGCGACTCAAATTAGAAATCCAATGCAGTATGAAAAAAGGGAAAAAAAGAAGAGAAATAACCTCTACGCTAACTCCTCCTTTACCCCATAATCTTGGTAGGCATTTGGACATAAGAATTGTAAACTTTTAAAAAATGGTGAAAAAATTTTCAAGTGAAAATGGTAGTTGAAATTTAGTGCCCGTTTGGACATAAAATTTGATGGAAGATTTTTCCAAAAAAATTTCACTTTTTTTCGAAATCAACGTTTGTTCATAAAATTTTCAATTTTCACTTGAAGATGCATTTTGGAAATTTTCGAAAATTTGAAAAACTGCTAAAAACTGTTCTTCAAAATTTTTACTCAAATCATTCACAAAACTTCAAAAACAACCCAATATGAAATTTATGTCCAAACACAACTCTAAATTTCAAATACCATTTTCACTTGAAATTCTTTTTAGCATTTTTTCAAATTTTATAATTCTTATGTCCAAATGCCTACTTAGAGTTGTGTTTGGACATAAATTTCAGTTTGGGTTGTTTTTGAAGTTTTGTGAGCGAAAATTTAAAAAACAGCTTTTTGGAGTTTTTTAAATTTTTGAAAATTTCCAAAATGCATCTTCAAGTGAAAATTGGAAAGCTGATTTCGAAATAAAGGTGAATTTTTTTTGAAAAAACGAAAAAAAAAAATTATGTCCAAACGGGCTCTTAAATACGAGCCATGCTAACTCCTACTTTACCCCTTTAATTTAAAATGAGTGGTATAACATTTTCTATTCAACATTGCAAGGACACACACCCGACACAACGACCAACCAAACCCATGTATATTTGCCGAGAAAAGAATAAATGTCCAGTTTTTCTAAAGATGAACAACGACGACTCTAGCTAACTGTAGAGCCGTCTATATGGGCTTGGCCCATTGGGCTAGCCCAGCCCAGCTCAGCCCGTGATTTAGTAGAGTTGGGTTAGAATTTTTGGAGCCCATTTAAGAATGAGGCTTTTAAGTCCGCCCCAAGTAAGCTCGTGGACCGTGAGGCTTGACTGAGGCTGGCTTGGGCCGGCATGTGGGCTTAATAAATATATTTATTTAAAATATAAAAAGTATATTGCCTCTAGCGATGGAAAGTCAGAATTGAATCTTTACTTAGAGGAACCAAAGCTTGATCTTGAGAAGTTTCAAGAGATGGCGTGATGCACTTAGTATTCCTATTACTATTGTAGCATCAGAATTAGTATTCAGCGTTGGTGGACATGTTCTGACAAAGTATAGAAGTTGCATCCATCATGAAAATGTTTAAACACTTGCTACTACTCGAAATTGGTTGCACGTCCTTTCTCAAACTCATACTTGTAATTTTTTTTTTTTATGTGAATTTGAATATTATTAGTTTTTAAAATTTAATTATTTTAATATTTAACTAATTAATATTGCATATGAATTGTAGATGTAGATGAAAGTGAAGATGTTAAGACAACCTTGTCCCAAGTGAAGATGTTAAGAAAAGCAGATCCAAATGTATTTGATGAAGATGATGTGTTGGATATCCCACAAGCGCCTTGCACGTTCTCATGAATAGTTTGTTTTGAGTTCTGACTTTTAGTGAATGAAATATAGTCTTGTCTTTTTACTTTTTAGTGTTTATGTGATATATTGGAACAGTATAAAAAATTATTAAGTTTTGCGAATTTTTCCAATAAGATATTTTTAACTTTTAATAAATTTATCTTTTTTTTAGGTCAGAACTTAAAGAAAAAAAAATAATTATATTTTAAACAATGATGGGCCGGCTTGTGGGGGCTCGTGGCCCAACTGGCATGGGCTAACCACTTTAAGGCCCATCAAAATGGTGGGTTAGTCCAGCCCAGCCCATCAATTGCTAAAGCTCACGTGGGCTTGGGCTGGCCTAATTCGGTCGACCCATATTGACAGCTCTAGCTAACTGCATCAAATTCTTTGAAAAAAGTTCTAATATGAATTGGATTTAAGGATCAAGAAGATCTCAAAACTGTGGATAGGATCTTTTCATATTTTTTCGTTAATCTTAACTTTTACCTGAAAGTGAAGAAATGTCTCACTAGTTATAGCTAAACATTCGATTATGCAATCAATCGGTATTCAAGAAAATAAAGAAAAAGAATTGCACATGAAGAAAATTTGTAGATTTATGGTAAAAGGGATATCAATGCTAAAGGAAAAGGAAATGGAAAAGAATATTTGGCAGTCCAACTAAAAATAAAAATAAAAAATCAATTGTTACTATCATGTAATGATATTAGATGTCTCATTGGAATTATGATAAATCTCAAACTAGTATGTTGCCCTTTATTGATCCGCATGAGATACCAATATAAATATTGAATGGATAAAATGAGATCCATCCCAACAATGTGTGAAGTTGGGGTTTATGATTACGAAAGGATATATAATAAGTCGGTAAAGGGAGTTACAACAACAACAAACCTAGTTTGATCCCAGTATGTGGAATTTGGAGAGGGTAGTCTGTACACAGACCTTACCCCTACCTAATGCAGATAGAAAGACGGTTTCCAATAGACCCTCGGCTCAAGAAGGACAAGAAGAAGTCGGCGAAGGAAGTTATAGCAAGAAAATTTTGATCCAAATGGAATTTAACCAAAAATGATCTCCTAAAAGACATGCAAAACCATTTCTCGACCTCTTAAAGTTGTCTACATCCTCATTGTTCAACAGAAGTTATTGATGACACACTAACAGAACACATCTATAAGAGCTTATACATTTGTTGTTAGACGATACAAAGAACCTTACACAGTATGATAAAGGCTCCAAAATCTTAAGACTTCTTAGTTGGAATATAGGAGAAAAGAACTCTCACTACACCATGTCATTCTTGCGTGGATGAAGACCTTGTGCTGACATTGAGATCCTCCGACCATTTGCACAGCTTTCAGCTATAGCTTACTCCATCACCCTTCACAACTTCACCAATGCGATATACAATGCCTGTTTTCTGCCCTTCCCCAAGTATCCGGTCAGCTGCTTCTGGACCAACTACAAGGACCATCCCAATTCCCATATTGAAAGTCCGCATCATCTCACCATCTTCTATTCTTCCCGCCTTCATTTCAACGACCATATTGCAAAAATTAAAGGCAGAAAAAAAGAAAGAAAGAATTGCAACGCATTGATTTCTCAATGATATGGCATGTAATACAAGTGCAACTAATCAGTATCCCCACCCGCAAGTAATTAGTGGAAGAACATTCAAACAAGTGTTAAAGATTCTCACCTTCTGAATCCATTTAAATACAGGAGGAACTGCCCAAGAGTCCTCGTAAATAATGGCTCCAAGGCCTTTAGGAAATACTCGAGGGATATTGTCAGTGAAGCCGCCTCCAGTAATGTGGGCTATTCCTTTAACCCCTCCTTTGCTAATAATATCAAGGACCTTCATTTTCCAAATCCATGAAACACATTACTGCATATCCAATATAAAAAAATGAAATTTTATTAATAAAGCAGAAGAGAAGGAAACCAAGATGAAACCTGTTTAACATATATAACAGTTGGGGCTATCAGAGCTTCGCCAAGTGTAATAGTTTCACCAGGAAGCTGGTCTTTCAAAGAAAGACCACTTTGCTTCAGAACCCTACACAGATAAGCATATCATTATCATTCAGAGAAATGAAATTAAAGTACATAAAGTCAAAAAAAAAAAAAAGAATATCAAAATATTCGAAAATAATTTTACAGGGCTAGATGCATAATTTCTCTGAAGACAGACAAACCTCCTAACAAGAGAAAAACCATTTGAATGAACTCCACTAGATGGTAAGCCAATAAGAACATCTCCAACCTTGATGCTTTTCCCGTCAATAACTGAATCCTTTTTCACAATGCCCACAGCAAATCCACTGAGATCATACTCGCCTTCGGCATAGAAATCTGGCATCTCTGCAGTCTGAAACGCACATCAAATCAGTTGAGTGCAACAACAGAAAATTGTTTCTAATTCCAAAAACATGTTTTACCAAGTCTAACATACAATGAATAAAAGCATGTCTCTCTCTGTTCTCGCTCAACAAATTCAGTTATTATATACTGGGTCACAGAACCAACTGCTCAGCCAATTCAACAGCGAAAAACACATCTTATGGCACACGGTATTGTGTCATCAAACAAACCCAATATTTGGGACCTTCATGAGTGTGAGAGAGAGAGCCTACATATGTAGTAGTACACCAACATCCCCCTTCCCCCCTTCCCCCAAAAAAAAAAACACAAGACAAGTTTTTACAGGTGATATTCATAATGTCTCAACGACTCTATGCACACACCACCAAAAAAAATGTTGCACAAAGCATTTACTTTATACTGAAATTCCTTTGTTTTGAAAGAAAAAAAAAAGATCAGTACTTGTCACTCATATCGCGCTTCTGCTGCAGGATACAAGTGTATGCAACAATTTTATTACTAGGAGTGACTTTTAGTGAAAAAATGGAGTGACAGGTACCTCTCCCCCTAGAAGAGCACAGTCAGATTGCTGGCAACCATCCACAATACCTTTTATGACCTGCATGCATGCAAGAAGCCAACTCTGTTTTACTGGAAAACGAGACAACATGCCAGTGTGAATAAGGCTCTAGAAATGTCATGAACAGAGAGATATTTGTGTCTAGACGTACCTTCTCTGCAAGGTCAACATCAAGACGGCTAGTGGCGAAATAATCAAGGAAAAATAAAGGTTTTGCTCCAGAAGTGACAATGTCATTTACACTCATCGCAACCTGGGTAGAAAGGCACCATTAGTTCTTAAATATCTGCCAAATACATAAAAAGATGAATCAAATTTACCAGGTCAATCCCAATGGTATCATGAATTCCTGTTTCAAATGCCAACTTAAGTTTTGTCCCCACACCATCAGTACCAGCCACGAGGTATGAATCCCCTGATCAGTACAAGAGAAAAACCAAGAAGAATGTACAAAATTAAGATATGCAGCAACATAAAAAAGACGGAACAAAAATGAAAAAAAAAACATATACTTTGACTATTGGCTACACAAGCATGAAAAAGATAGAAAGAGATAGATAAAGTGGAACTTTGAGAAGGAAAAAGCTAAGGAATAGTGGTAGTAAAGTTTCTAGAACTACATAACCTACAAGTCTTAAAACTATACTGCATTAATTCAGTTGGACTAACTCTGTTTGCACTCAGGTTGCACTGTGACTCGGTTATTTATGATACTTGATATCAGCAAAAACAGATTGGAATTGATATAACCTACGGTTCGGGCTGCTGGCTATATGATGTTAGATTTCAGATTTCCAAACCAATATAAAATAAACTCTGAGAAGGAACAGGTTATGTCATTTTATGCTTAAGGGCTCAAATTAGATGAGAAATATGGGTGAAAGGAAAAGGACTTGTCCACTTTGCTGGTAGTAAAGCAAAAATAAAAGTTATTATGGCGCTCTTTTGGCAGGTACTACCGCAACAACAGTGAGTAGTTGCAGACACCAGGAAATTGACATCGAATCCTTGCTGAAGGAGATGAAGGTTGCATAGTGAAACAGTGAGTGCTCAAGGATACCTGATCTTATAAAGGAGAAAGTAGCCTAAATTCAAGAACTACTAGTTTCACAAGCCAAATTTGCTATCATTATAGTTGTTACACTGGCAGGCCAAGTTACAACCAGCTGAAATTATGTCTTCTTGGTAAAACTACACCACCTTTTGACCTGATGCGTAAAGAACCCAGAAATATTTGCTACCAGTAAATCCCCAATGTAAATGCAAAATAAACCTATGGAAAGACTTTGGTCCCCGGGAACAGAGGCAACTATGCTATTAAATGATAGTAAATGAACATACACAACTTTTTGATAAAGTTAACTTTGTTAAATTTACTGATCCTTAATCTCTTGGGTTTCTCATTTAAAACTTCTGTTTACATTAGCTGTTGAAAATGCAACATGCTGCTAGGACAAAAAAGAGACTGTCAAGTGTCACAGGGCCAAATCCCAGCTACAACACCTAGAGTGTACCCATTTACTCCAGCCGAGATGAGGACGATTACTTCGCACCAGAGCTTATGGCCGTAGCAAGCTTCCTAGTGGATTAGTCAAGATGCATGGACCTTACCGGAGACTACCGCTATCACAAATATATATTTTTTTTTTAAAAGAAAAAAATTGCAACACTGTTATCCATCATCAGTAATAAAATTTACTTTTCTCACTGAAAAGAAGAATACAAGCTTGATCTAATACCTCCAACCCAATTTCCAGCATAGTCTACAAAACCAAATCCGAGCAAACTTAAGAACATGTTTTCTAAAATATTTCCCTTTAACCATGGCACCAGCTTATTGGTCGAACAGTCATCTGATTTTTATAACAAGCAAACCTTGATGTCTTCAGCTAAACAAATAAGTCACTTTTTTCAGTTGAAGATGCCATGTAGAAGGATTAACCAACATAACAAAACAACAACAACGAACCCAGTTTGGTCCCAACATGTGGGGTCTGAGGAGGGTAGTCTGTACGCAGACCTTACCCCTACCTAACGCAGAAGGATTAACCAACATAAAGAAGGCTAATGGCAAACATTACCTAATGGAAAGAGACCTCCGAATCCCCCAATTCCGGGTGCCATTTTGGCTATTCTCCTCACAAGCTCTGACCCTGCATCAATGTCAACGCCGGCATCCTTATATGTAAGACTGGCTGGCTCATCTGCAGCAGTATCAACTCGACTGGCACTAGCAGTAACCGAGAACGTAATGCTTCTCTCCCTGTTACTTTTAGCATGAAGATCTTTGCATAAAGGCAATACCTTCTTTGAGAAGCCTTGGAGCTTGGGTACACATAATCTTGGTTCAAAGATAGATGATTTTGGACGACAAATAGGGGACGCAGCAATGCACTGTGATATCTCTAAATTTGCTCCATAAGACGTGTTCATGGCAACCCAGGGGAAAAAGTTGCTTGAAACTAAATAACCTAAGAAAAAGAAGATAGTTAAAGGCGTATCCAGAATTTAAATTTGATTGGTTCAACCTTTAGGTTCTTACCATTTGATCCCGTTACACTTATGAAATTACAGGTTGGAAATTAGTATATTTTTTAATCATTTAGTGATTTTTTTCAGATACACACAAAAATACGTGAACCAGTTGACATTCAGCAGGTAAACATGACCAAATTTTTTGTAGAATAACAATAAGCTCTTCAAACAAATAGGCTCACAAATTAACACATGGAGTTGTTCTTGCTCCAAATAACATACGAACAACACAGGACTGAAAAAGGTGATAACGAATACCACATTAATCAATTTCGAACCTCAACATAACAACTAGTACTAGTAAAAACAGAAAAATAATTAATCAGATAATAATAGCAATTGAAAGTAACGGATACAGATTATAGAGAACGAGAACAAAACAAGAAAAAGAAGGGAGAAGAAGAAGCAGAGCAGCAAAAGGAAGATATAGATAATTTAAAAGAACAGAGAGGAAATCAACACCTGCTATGCTAACGAAGACAGGAAGAGTTAAGAGACAGTATTGGCCGGGAACTAGACAGTATTAGTAGTTCGAGTACAGCCGGTTGGAACTTGCCCTAAATTCTTTTACTTCTTTTTCAATATTGCGATTCCACCCTTATATTACTTAACTAGTCAATTTGTTGCAGGAAGATCATGAAATACCTAAATAATTTTTTCTAGGGCAGGTCGCTCCACTAAAGTTCCCGTTATGTGCGGGGTCTTGAAAAAAGTCGGACCACAAGGATCTATTGTACGCAGTCTTACCTTACATTTCTATAAGAGTTATCTAAATATTAAAAGTAATAAAATTAATCATCTAAATAAATTCAATTTTAAATTTTTAATTATTTTATTGTTGTTATTATTATTACTAGTATCTATAAACGTGCTTTGCACGTTAATAATGACACATGATGATTTAAATATTATTTATATGAAGGAACAATAAAATTTAATTAATAAGAAAATTTTTATGTATAATAATGCAACAATCATCTAAATGTCGGGAAAAAAATATTATTACATTAGCATAATACATGAATTTAAAATAAAAGGACATCATCAAAACTTACACAACTGATCAAATAAATCATCAATCCTCGGCAATGGATACTTGTTCTTGATGGTGACTTTGTTCAACTACCGATAATCTATACACATCCTCATAGACCCATCTTTTTTCTTCACAAACAACACTGGTGCACCCCAGGGCGAGACACTAAGTCTAATGAAGCCTTTATCAAGAAAATCCTGCAACTGTTCCTTCAATTCTTTCAACTCTAGTGGGGCCATCCGGTATGCCGAAATGGAAATGGGTTAAGTGCCCAAAGCCAAATCAATACAGAAATCAATATCCCTGTGGGCTGGCATCCCCGCCAGATCTACAGGAAACACCTCTGGAAACTCACGAACAACTGGTACAGAATACATGGAAGGAACCTCCGCACTAGAGTTGCAGACATAAGCCAAATAAGCTAGACACCCCTTCTCGACCATATGTCGAGCCTTCACACAAGAGATAACCCTGCTAGTAGAATGGTTAGAAGTCCTCATCCACTATAACTGAGGCAACCACGGCAAGGTTAAGGTCACCGTCTTAGCGTGACAATCAAATATAACATGATAAGGTGACAACCAATCCATACCCAAGATGACATCAAATCTACCATATCGAGAAGTAGGAGATCTACGCTAGGCTAGAGACTGCCAATAGTAACCACACACGAACAATAGACACGATCTACAACAATAGAATCTCCCACAAGTGTGGACACATATACAGGTGCATTCAAAGAATCACGAGGCACAACCAGATACGAAGCAAAATAGGATGACACGTAGGAATAAGTAAAGCACGGATCAAATAGAACTGAATCATCCCTATGGAAAATTGAAACAATACCTGTGATAACAACGTCAGATGACTCAGCCTCAGCCTCAGCCTCAGGCCTGGCTAGGAAGGCATAACATCGGGGTTGGGCCCTACCACTCTGAACCACGTCCCTGGGATGGCCTCTAACTGGCCGGTCTCCACCTCTATCGGCATGACCTCCACCTCTAACAGTCTGATCTCTATCTCTGGCAGCATGACCCCTGCCTCTGGCTGGCTGAGCAGGTGGTGTAGCAACTGGTGCTGGAACCATGGCGCGGGAACTTGCTGTTGTGAGTTGCCCGGTGCCCGAGGGGAAAATCTAGCAATGTGCCTCGGGTCATCACAAGTATAATAAGACATCTACTGTTGTGGCGGCTGACCTTGAAACTGACCCTTTCGACTTAAGTAACCACCCTGAAAACTCTTGAGCGGAGGTGCACTAATAGGAGTTGGTGGTACACTGTAGGCTAGCTGATGGGGATGAGACATATGAGGGTCGCGACCACCTGAAGCACTGTGAGATGCCTGGAATGCTGAATGAAACTCCCTGGGAGGATGGTCTCTACCAAAAGTACCCCTACCCCAGATGAGACGCCACTGAACACCCCCGAATGATGAGGCCTCTTATCAGACCCCTACTCCCTCTCTTGTGCAAGAACCACCTCGATCCGCCTGGCGACATTGGCAGCCGCCTAAAAAGATATCTCACCCCCAATCTCCTTGGCCTCTGAAGCCTGATAGGGTGGGCGAGTCCATCTATAAACCTCCTAACCCTCTCCCTCTCTGTAGGAAGCAAAAGAAGAGCATGATGGTCTAGATCCACAAAACGGGTCTCATACTGAGTAACAGTCATACTGCCCTGCTAGAGACACTCGAACTGCCGGCGGCAATACTCTCTCAATGTTATAGGGAGGAACTTCTCTAGGAAGAGCTAAGAGAACTGGTCCCAAGTAAGACCAGGCGACCTAGCTGGTCTGGTCAACACATAGTCCCTCCACCATTTCTTGGCAGAACCCGTCATCTGAAATACAGCAAATCGACCCCATTGGTCCCAACTATACCCATGTTCCGCAGCACCTCATGGCAGTTGTCTGTCACGACCCGAAATTCCCCCCGTCGGGATCGTGATGGCGCCTAACATCACACTTGCCAGGCAAGCCAACGTTAGAGATTATTTAGCCATTTATGTCCATTTTTAGTAATTAACAGTTATCAGACAAAATAAAGCGGAATAACTGAAAGGTATATAAAAATCAAAGTCATTTACATTCTACTGCTACCCAGAAACATGGTGTCACCATTTCACAAACACACTATGATTTTCTACAAACATGAGTCTGAAAGAAATTTACATATGTTTTTGGAAAGGAAGAAAAAACGTAATAAAGAGATGTAGAAGGGGACGCCAGGGCCTGCGGACGCCAGCAGGACTACCTTGGGTCTCCAACTGTGAACCTGAGCCAAATCTCTCAGTCAGCCATAACCTGCTCCGAAATCTACACAGGAAGTGCAGAGTGCAGTATCAGTATAATCGACTCCATGTATTGGTAAGTGCCGAGCCTAACCTCGGCGAAGGTGTGACGAAGCTACGACGGGACACCCACAATATATGCTACAATCGATAAATAATAAGGCAAAAAAGAAGAACAATAATTTAAAAGTAGTAAATTCCAAGAATGAATACGTAACCTCAGTGTCTTATCAATTTCCAGCTATAACCAATCCTTAGAGGAAATCTAAAAACATCGATTAACTTACACAATCAACGAAGTATAAATAAACACATATATTGATGCGGCGCGCATCCCGATCCCACCAGTCCTCCCTTATTCCTCCTTAACAATTACCATGAAAGTAAATTATATATATATGTTGTGGCGTGCAACCCGATCCCTCCAATCCTCCCTTATTCCTCCGTAATAATTACAATAAAAGTAAATAATATATATGTGTTGCGGTTTGCAACCCGATCCCACCATATATCATTATCAATATAATAGTTCACCCTTATCACTCCGTATCAATCCACCTATATTCCTCCTGTTGCAATGTGCAACCCGAATAGTCATATTCACCTTTATTCCTCCTCATAAATCCTCTCTTATTCCTCCTGGTGCGGCGTGCAACCCGATCCCACCATATCATAGTAAATCACACATAGTGTACAAAAATTTCATAAAATCCATGCAAGGTCCTTACCAACACTTGAAACTTGGAACAAAGCCACTGGGAGTCGTATAAATAATAAAACTCAATAAGTTTACTACTATTCAGCGAGACTAAACCAGGATATCACAGAAATTGCAATAAGAACAGTTTAAACCAATAAAAGGGGAAGCAATAATCCTACGAGGCACAAATATCCAACAGGTAACACTTTAAGCACGGAATTACAGTTAGACATGTAACAAGTAAAGCAAGAAAGAAAATAATATAAGGGAAAACGGAAGAAAACATGTAAATTGGCGGCGCATAGGTACTCGTCACCTCACGTATACACTGGTCACATGATTTATCACATAACAAACAATTCAAAGGTTCCTAAACCCTCAAGCCAAGGTTAGACACAACACTTATCTCGATCCGCAGGCCACTAACTCCTCAAGTACCGCTTTTCCTCTAGAATTCACCTCCAACCCACTCTTATCTAGTCATATTATCTTAATAACATCAATTTCCGCTAAAGGAATTAATCTCAATACACAATTATAGTTTTACCAAATTTTGCCCCAAAACGTCAAAAATTGACCCCGAGCCCGCTTGGTCAAAACTCGAGATTCGGACCAAAATTCGCTTACCCATTCACCCCCGAGTCCGAATATATAACTAGCTCCGAAATCTGACCTCAAATCGAGATCTAAATCTCCAAATTTGTAAAATTCTCAATTCTCCCAAAATCCCTAATTTCTACCCTTAAAGAACAAGATTTAGGACTAGGAATTCAATTAATGCTAAAGGAAATTGAAGAAAACGAGTTAGGAAGTGCAAACCTATGATTTGGTGTTGAAATCCCTCTTCAATAATCACCCTAGGTCGAGTTCTAGTGATGAAAAATGAAATTTGGGAAGAAGTCCCATTATGTTCTGTTTTAAAAATCACTGAACAGGTCTTCATCGCGTTCGCGAGAGACCTATCGCGATCGCGATGCACAGCAGCCAGAAAGGCCTTCACGTTCGCGAAGAGTCGCACGCGTTCGCGTAGGTCTGTCCCCCCTGACCTTCGTGTTTGTGAGTCTAGGCCCGCGTTCGCATAGAACAACTCGAAGAATCCCCAGCCCTCCACCAATACACTACGCGTTTGCGTCTAGCCGGTCGTGTTCGCGTAGAAAAAACTCCCCAATGCTCCGCGTTCGCGACCCAAGCCTCGCGTTCACGTATAAGGAATCCACCCCCAGCCCAGCTTACACTTCGCGATCACGAGAGAGGCTTCACGACCGCGAAGCACAAAGCATCAGTGCACCAGAAACAGCAATACACCAGATTTTTCTAAGTGAAAAACATCACGTGGCCTATCTGAAACTCACCCGAGCCCTCGGGGCTCCAAACCAAAAATACACAGAGGTCTAGAAACATCATATGGACTTGCTCGTGCGATCAAATTACCAAAAAAACACCTAGAACTACGAATTTAGCATCAAAACCTATGGATTTCTCAAGAACACTTTAAAAGTTTCTATTTTCTCAACCAAAGGTCCGAATCACGTCAAATCAGTTCTGTTTCTCACCAAATTTCACAGATAACGTATAAATGTCATAACAGACCTGTACCAGGCTCCAGAATCAAAATACGGACCTAATACCAACAAGATCAAACATTAAGCAAATTCTTAAAATCAATAACTTTCAGTCTTTCAATTTTAGTTAAAAATTCATTCCTCGAGCTAGGGACGTTGGAATCCGATTCCGGGCATACGCCCAGGTCCCATATTTTACTACGGACCCATCGGGACGGTCAAAACATGGGTCCAGGTCCGTTTACTTAAAAAGTTGACCAAAGTCAACTAAAAATTATTTTTAAGGCCAAAAATTATTATTTCTTCAATTTTCCACATAAAAGCTTTTCGGAAACATGCCCGAATTGCGCACGCAAATAGAGAAGGGTAAAAATGAGATTTTAAAGGCTAACGAGCATAGAATTGAGTTCTAAAACACAAGATGACCCTTTGGGTCATCAAAATCTCCACTTCTAAAACAAACGTTCGTCCTTTAACGGACATAGAAAAGTACCTGAACTGACGAATAAGTGGGGATATCTACTCCGCATGTCCGACTTGGACTCCCAAGTAGCTGCCTCAATAGGCTGAGCTCCCCTACACTCGAACTGAAGGATAAATCTTCAACCTCAACTGACGAACCTGCTGGTCTAGAATAGCTACCGGCTCCTCCTCATAAGTCAAATCCTTGTCCAACTCGCTAGAGCTGAAATCTAACACATGGGACGGGCCGCCATGATACTTCCAGAGCATGGACACATGGAATACTGGATGAACTGATGATAACCCTGGAGGCAACGCAAGCCTATAAGCCACCTCTCCCACTCTATCGAGAATCTCAAAAGGTCCGATGTACCTAGGGCTCAACTTTCCCTTTTTTCCAAACCTCATGACACCCTTCATAGGTGATGCTCGTAGCAACACTCACTTCCGACCATGAATACCACATCACGAACTCTACGTTCGGCATAACTCTTTTTCCTGGACTGAGCTATACGAAGTCGATCCTATATAATCTTGACCTTGTCCAAGGCCTCCTGTACTAAATCTGTACCCAATAACCGAGCCTCTCCCGGCTCAAACCACCCAACTGGCGACCTGCACCATTTACCATATCATGCATCATAGGGAGCCATCTGAATGCTCGACTGGTAGTTGTTGTTGTAGGCGAACTCTGCAAGGGGCAAAAACTGATCCCATGATCCTCCAAAGTCTTGACACAAGCGCGGAGCATATCCTCCAAGATTTGAAGAGTACGCTCGGACTGCCCGTCCGTTTGAGGATGAAATGTTGTGCGTAGCTCAAACTGCGTACCCAACTCACGTTGTACTTCCATCCAGAAGTGCGAGGAAAACTGCGTACCTCGATCAGAAATGATAGACACAGGCACACCGTGAAGATGAACGATCTCCCGAATATAAATCTCTGCTAGCCGCTCCGAAGAATAAGTAACTGCCACAGGAATGAAGTGCGCTAACTTAGTCAGCCTATTCACAATTACCCAAACCGCGTTGAACTTCCTCTGAGTCCATGGGAGTCCAACGACAAAGTCCATAGTGATACACTCCCACTTCCACTTCCACTCAGGAATCTCCATCTGCTGAAGCAAACCACCGGGTCTCTGGTGCTCATACTTCACCTGCTGACAATTTAGGCACCGAGCTACATAAGAAACTATATCTTTTTCATCATCCTCCACCAATAATGTTGTCACAGGTCCTGGTACATCTTGGCGGCGCCCGGGTGGATAGAATACCGAGAAATCTGAGCCTCCTCAAGGGTCAACTCACGAATCCCATCACCATTAGGCACACACACACGACCCTGCAGCCTAATGACTCCGTCCTCTCCAACGGTAACCTGCTTGGCACCACCGTGCCGAACTGTGTCTCTAAGGACCAACAAGTGAGGATCATCATACTACCAATCTCTGATATGCTCAAACAAGGAAGACCGAGCAACTGTGCAAGCTAGAACACGATTGGGCTATGAAATATCCAAACTCACGAACTGGTTGGCCAAAGTTTGAACATCTGAAGCTAGCAGCCTCTCATTGACTGGAATGAACGCAAGGCTGCCCATACTCACTGCCTTCCTACTCAATGCATCAGCCACCGCATTGGCCTTTCATGGATGATACAATATGGTGATATCATAGTCTTTCAGTAACTCCAACCATCTCCTCTGCCTCAGATTGAGATCCTTCTACTTAAACAAATACTGAAGGTTGCGATGATCCGCGAAAACCTCAAACGACACGCCATAAAGATAGTGCCTCCAAATCTTCAGCGCGTGAACAATGGCTGCCAACTCTAAATCATGAACATGGTAATTCTTCTCATGAACCTTCAACTACCGAGGCGCACATGCAATTACACTGCCCTCTTGCATTAATATTGCTCTAAGTCCAACACGGGAGGCATCACAATATACCATGTAAGAACTTGAATCTGATGGTAATACCAACACCGGCGCTGAAGTCAAAGCTGTCTTGAGCTTCTGAAAGCTCGCCTCACACTCGTACGGACATCTGAACATGGAAACCTTCTGGGTCAACCTGGTCAACGGGCTGCTATAGACAAAAAACCCTCCACAAATCGATAGTAATAACCCGCCAAACCCAAGAAACTCCTGATCTCCGTAGCTGAAGTGGGTTTAGGTTAGTTCTGGACTGCCTCAATCTTCTTAGGATCTAACTAAATACCCTCAGCTGATACGACATGGCCCAAGAAAGCGACTGAATCCAACTAATACTCGCACTTCAAAAATTTAGCATACAACTGATTGTCCCTCAAAGTCTGGAGCACTATCCTGAGGTGCTGCTTATGCTCCTTCCGATTGCGGGAGTATATGAAAATGTCATCAATAAACACAATCACAAAGGAATCCAAATAAGGCTCATCAAGTCCATAAATGTTGTTGGGGTATTGGTCAACCCAAAAGACATCACCAGAAACTCATAGTGCCCATACCGCATCCGAAAAGCTGTCTTAGGGACATCAGATGACCTAATTTCAACTGATGGTAGCCAGATCTCAAATCAATCTTCGAAAACACTTTGGAACCCTGAATCTGATAAAATAAATCATCAATCCTCGACAACGGATACTTGTTCTTGATAGTGACTTTGTTCAACTACCAATAATCTATACACATCCTCATAGAACCGTCCTTCTTTTTCACAAACAGAACTGGCGCACCCCTGGGTGAGACACTAGGTCTAATAAAACCTTTATCAAGTAAATCCCGCAACTGATCTTTCAACTCTGGTGGGGCCATCCGGTATGGAAGAATAGAAATGGGCTGAGTGCCAGAAGCCAAATCAATGCAAAAGTCAATATCCCTATCGGGTGGCATCCCGGCAAGTCTATAGGAAATACCTCTGGAAACTCATGAACAACAGGCATAGAATCAATAGAGGGAACCTCAACACTAGGATCACGAACATAAGCCAAATTGTCCAAACACCCCTTCTCGACCATACGGCGAGCCTTCATATAAGAAATAACCTTGCTGGTGGAATGGCCAGAAGTACCTCTCCACTCTAACCGAGGCAACCCTGGCTAGGCTAATATCACCGTCTTGGCGTGACAGTCCAAGATAGCGTGATAAGGTTACAGCCAATCTATACTCAATATAACATCGAAATCAACCATATCAAGGACCAGAAGGTCTACACTGGTCTTAAGACTCCCAATAGTTACCACACACGAACGATATACAAGATCTACGACAATAGCATCCCCCACAGGCGTGGACACATATATATGGGCACTCAAAGAATCACGGGGCACAACCAAATACGAAGAAAAATAAGATGATACATAGGGGTACGTAGACCCTGGATCAAATAGAACTGAAGCATCTCTACTGCAAACTGAAGCAAGACCTATAATGACAACATCAGATGACTCAGCCTTAGGTCTGGCTGGAAAAGCATAACATTGGGGCTGGGCCCCACCACTCTGAACCATATCTATGGGATGACCTCTAGCTGGTGGGCCTCCACTTCTAACGGCCTGACCTCCACCTCTAACAATCTGGACCCTACCTCTGGCTACCTGACCCTTGCCTCTGGCTGGCTGAGCAGGCGGTGCAGCAACTGGTGCCGGAACCATCGCACGAGAACTATGATGTTGTGGCTGAACACCCAATAATCTCGGGCAAGCCCTCTAAATATGCCCATAATCACCACACTCAAAACATCCATCCTGATACTGTGGCTTTGGGAATTGAGACTGACCCTAACGAGCCGGCTGACCACAATAATAACTCTGAAGAGGAGGTACTCTGATTGGAGCTAGTGGTGAACTACAAGCTGGCTGCACAAAAGGAGGCACATAAGGACCACGACTCCCTAAAGCTCTGTGAGATGCCTGGAGTGCTGAATGAAACAGTCTGGGAGGATGGCCTCTACCAAAAGTACCCCTGCCTCCAGATGAGGCGCCGTTGAATCCACCGGAGTGATAAGGCCTCTTATCTGACCCCTGACCTCCATGTCCAAGAACCATCTCGACTCGTCTGGCCATATTGGCTGCATCCTGGAAAGATATCTCGCTCCCAGTCTCCTTAGCTATCTGCAATCTAATAGGCTGAGCAAGACCCTCAATAAACCTCCTCACCCGCTCTCTCTCAGTGGGAAGCAAAAGAATAGCATGACAGGCCAAATCCACGAAATGAGTCTCATACTGAGTAACAGTCATGCTGCCTTGCTGGAGATGCTCGAACTGACAGCAACATTCCTCTCTCAAGGTGATAGGCAGAAACTTCTCTAAGAAGAGATATGAGAACTGGTCCCAAGTAAGAGCAGGCGACCCAGCTGGTCTGGTCAGCAGATAATCCCTCCACTATTTCTTGGCGGAATCAGTCATCTGAAAAGCAGCAAAGTCGACCCCATTGATCTCCAATATACCCATGTTCCGAAGAACCTCATGATTACTATCAAGATACTCTTGGGGATCCTCTGAAGTAGCGCCACTGAAATGAACTGGGAAGAGCTTGGTAAACCTATCCAATCTCCACAAAGCCTCAGAGTACATAACTGACTTATCAACGGACTGTGCCGCAACAACCGGCTGAACTACTCCGACTGGATGGGCTGCTGGAGACTGAAACTGGGGAACCATCTGCTCCAGAGTGTGAGTAGCCGGAGTCTGGGCTCCTCTTCCAGCCTAAGATATGGCTGGTGCCGTGGGGAATGCGCCAGTCTGGGCCACTCTCTCCATAAGGCCCACTAATCGGACCAAGGCATCCTGAAGCACTAGGGTGGCAATAAACCCCTCCGTGACCTGAGCTTGTCCTGCAGGAATGGTCTGAGCTGGAACCTCCTTATCGAACTCTACCTGAGGCTCCACGGCTGGTGTTGCTGCTTGGGTTCTGGGCTGAGCTCTGCCCCTGCCTCGGCCTCTGGCATGGCCTCGACCTCTGCCCTCGTAGGAGCTGCTGCTGGAGGCTATGACTGCTGATCAGTGAAAGAAGCGATATGTGTTCTCGCCATCTGCGAGAGAATAAGAATAGGAGAGTTCAATCAGTATTGAGATAACAAAATCGCACGATAAAGTTGAATAAAAGTGAAATTTGTTCCTAAACTTCATAGCCTCTGGGAGATAAGTACATATGTCTACGTACCGATCCCCAAGACTCAACTAATATTGTCCATGAATTGTAAGAACTAAGCAACCTAATGCTCTGATACCAACTTGTCATGACCTGAAATTCCCCCGGTCGGGATCGTGATGGCGCCTAACATCACACTTGCTAGGCAAGCCAACGTTAGATATTATTTAGCCATTTATGTCCATTTTTAGTAATTAACAGTAATCAGACAAAATAAATCGGAATAACTGTAAAGTATATAGAAATCGAAGTCAATTACATTCTACTCCTCCCCAAAAACTTGGTGTCACCATTTCACGAACAAACCATGATTTTCTACAAACATGAGTCTGAAAGAAATTTACATCTGTGTTTGGAAAGGAAAAAAACAGTAATAAAGAGATGTGGAAGGGGATGCCAGGGCCTGCGGATGCCAGCAGGACTACCTTTGGTCTCCAACTGTGGACCTGAGCCAAATCTCTCAGTCAGACACAACCTACTCCAAAACTACACAGGAAGTGCAGAGTGCAGTATCAGTACAACCGACCCCATGTACTAGTAAGTGTCGAGCCTAACCTCAGCGAAGGTGTGACGAAGCTACGACGGGACACAAACAATATATGCTACAATCGATAAATAATAAGGCAGAAAAGAAGAACAGTAATTTAAAAGTAGTAAATTGCAAGAATGAATACGTAACCTCAGTGTCTTATCAATTTCCAGCTATAACCAATCCTTAGACAAAATATAAAAACATCGATTAACTTACACAGTCAACGAAGAATAAATAAACACACATATTGCTGCGGCGCGCATCCCGATCCCACCAGTCCTCCCTTATTCCTCCTTAACAATTACCATGAAAGTAAATTATATATATATGTTGTGGCGTGCAACCCGATCCCTCCAATCCTCCCTTATTCCTCCGTAATAATTACAATAAAAGTAAATAATATATATGTGTTGCGGTTTGCAACCCGATCCCACCATATATCATTATCAATATAATAGTTCACCCTTATCACTCTGTATCAATCCACCTATATTCCTCCGGTTGCAGTGTGCAACCCGAATAGTCATATTCACCTTTATTCCTCCTCATAAATCCTCTCTTATTCCTCCTGGTGCGGCGTGCAACCCGATCCCACCATATCATAGTAAATCACACATAGTGTACAAAAATTTCATAAAATCCATGCAAGGTCCTTACCAACACTTGAAACTTGGAACAAAGCCACTGGGAGTCGTATAAATAATAAAACTCAATAAGTTTACTACTATTCAGCGAGACTAAACCAGGATATCACAGAAATTGCAATAAGAACAGTTTAAACCAATAAAAGGGGAAGCAATAATCCTACGAGGAACAAATATCCAACAGGTAACACTTTAAGCACGGAATTACAGTTAGACATGTAACAAGTAAACCAAGAAAGAAAATAATATAAGGGAAAACGGAAGAAAACATGTAAATTGGCGGCGCATAGGTATTCGTCACCTCACGTATACACCGCTCAAATGATTTATCACATAACAAACAATTCAAAGGTTCCTAAACCCTAAAGTCAAGGTTAGACACAACACTTATCTCGATCCGCAGGCCACTCACTCCTCAAGTACCGCTTTTCATCTAGAATTCACCTCCAACCCACTCTTATCTAGTCATATTATCTTAATAACATCAATTTTCGCTAAAGGAATTAATCTCTATACACAAATATAGTTTTACCAAATTCCCCCCCCCCCCCCCCCCGAAGTCTCACGTTCGCATAGAAAGAATCCACCCCTAGCCCAACTTACACTTCGCGATCGCGAGAGAGGCTTCACGACCGCGAAGCACAAAGCATCAGTGCACCAGAAACAACAATACACCGATTTTGCTAGGTGAAAACCATCCTGTGGCCTATCCGAAACTCACCCTAGCCCGGGGGGCTCCAAACCAAACATACACACAAGTCTAAAATCATCATACGGACTTGCTCGTGCGATCAAATCACCAAAATAACACCTAGAACTATGAATTTAGAATCAAAACCTATGGATCTCTCAAGAAAAATTTAAAAGTTTCTATTTTCTCAACCAAAGGTCCGAATCACGTCAAATCAGTTCCGTTTCTCACCAAATTTCATAGATAAGGTATAAATGTCATAACGGACCTGTATCGGGCTCTGGAACCAAAATACGGACCCGATACCAACAAGATCAAACATTAAGTAAATTCTTAAAGTCAATAATTTTTAGTCTTTAAATTTTAGCCAAAAATTCATTCCTCGAGCTAAGGACCTCATAACCCGATTCTGCGCATATGCCTAGGTCCCATATTTTACTACGGGCACATCGGGCCCGTGAAAATACGGGTCCGGGTCCGTTTACTCAAAACATTGACCGAAGTCAACTAAAAATTATTTTTAAGGCCAAAAGATATTATTTCTTTAATTTTCCACATAAAAGCTTCCCGTAAACACGCCCGGACTGCGTACAAAAATCGAGGAGGATAAAAATGAGATTTTAAGGCTAACGAGCGCAAAATTGAGTTCTAAAACACAAGATGACCCTTTGGGTCATTACACTGTCAAGATAATCATGTGGGTCCTCTGAAGGTGCAACACTGAAGTGAACGGGAAAGAGCTTAGTGAACTTTTCCAATATCCATAAATCCTCAGAAGACTTGGCAGGTCCATCACAGGCCTGTGCCGCGACAACCGGCTGAACTATTCCAACTAGCGGAGTTGCTAGAGTCTGATACTGGGGAGCCATCTGCTCCGAAGTGTGAATAGTGAAAGTTTGTGCTCCTCCTCCAGGCAGCTCCTACAAGAGGCAGAGGTGAAATTAGTTCCTAAACTTCATAGCCTCTAGAGAGTGTGAATAGTTGGAGTCTGATCCGTACTGATCCTTCAGACTCTATTAAGCTTGCTCGTGACTTGTAGACCTAGGAAACCTAGTGCTCTAATACCAACTTGTCACGACCCGAAATTCCCACCTTAAGGACCGTGATGGCACCTAACATTTCACTTCCTAGGCAAGCCAACGTTAGTGGATCCTTAAGACAATTTTAATCAATTTCAATAAGTAAAATCAATTAAGCTGAAATGAAGCTAAAACTGGTGCGGAATAACATAAGAAACCAATAATATCTAAGTACAACCCGGATCTGGAGTCACAATTCACGAGCTTCTAGAATCTCTACAAATAGGGTGTGAAATAAATACAACTGTCTTGAACTAAAAGAACAATAAAATAGGGGAAGCGAAAGGGGACTTCAAGGTCTGCAGACGCTAGCAGATCTACCTCGAGTCTCCAAAAGAAAAACCGAGCTGAAAAGCCTCACGGACAGCTTGGACTAGTACCAAAATCTACACAAGAAGTGCAGAGTGTAGAATGAGAACAACCGACCCAATGTACTCCATAAGTGCCGAGCCTAACCTTGACGAGGTAGTGACGAGGCTAAGACAAGACACCCACGTAATATAAACCTGTACAGATAGCAATATACGCATAACATAAAAACTAATAAAATCTAAACATGTGATTTTGGGAGGGGACATGCGAAAGGGATACAAAATACGATAAACACCACAGAGAATGGTAACAGAAACAGTCAATAAGCCTTTAACCAGCAAAACGAATAAACATAATGAACAAAACTGCACGGCATCACCTTTCGTGCTTTTACTCTCAACCTCACTACAAAACAATAATATCGGCACAACATCATCCTTCGTGCTTTTACTCTCAAACTTACTATGAAACAATAATAACAGCACGAAATCACCCTTCATGCTTTTATTCACTTTCATCATAAATCAATAGATACAACACGACATCACCCTTCGTGCATTAACACTCTCATATGGCACGACATCACCCTTCATGCATTAACGCTCTCCCTTACCATGTAACAGTGAACAAATAATAAAAGGGAGATAGAATAAGCAAGAACATGCCTCACATCAACAATATTTCCATAACACCAACCCCAACTTCGGAAAATAATACTCAATTATCTCAAATAGCTCATAAGTGTGAAAAGAACGATCAATTTAGTAATTAACTAGTCTAAGTTGGATATCATGATGAAATAAAGAAATAAATTACAAGAAAACAAGTCCCACCCACATGCTTTGACCCAACAACAACGCATAAGTATTCTTCACCTCACATATACGTTATACCCAACATCTAAACATGTAGTAAATAGGCAAACAAGTCCTAATCCCTCAAGCCAAAGTTAACCACGACACTTACCTCGCTCCAAAGAACAACTCAAAGCTCAACCACGACTTTGCCTTTCGAACAAGCCTCCGAACCAACCAAATCTAGCAAACTATCAACCAAACGATTCAAAATAAGCCTTAGGAACTACCCATGAATGAAAAAAATGTTCAATTTAGGTCATTATTGAAAAAGTCAACAAAAGTCAACTCTGAGGCCCACGTGGTCCAAACCCGAAATTCGGACCACAACCTAATTATCCATTCACCCACGATCCCGGTTATATAATCTGTTTCGAAATCCGACCTTAATTTGAGGTCTAAATTTTAATTTTATAAAAATCCCTAATTCTTCCCAAAACCCTAATTTTCACTATGAAAATCCTGGATTTTAGGTTAAAATCTTATGAAATGTAATGAATGATTGAAAGAAAATAGGTTAGAATCATTTACAATAAATTGGGGAAGAATTGCTCTTGGGAAAATTGACTCTAGGGTTTTCTAGGTTTGAAAATTTGAAGAAATGAGAGAAATCCCGTCTATTTCAGTTTTTGTCCAGTAGGTTTTCTTCGAATGCAAAGTCCCAGCATTTCAGCTATCATTGCAATTGCGAACAATGGCCATCCCGCAAATGCGACCATTTGATCGCAAATGTGAACACTGTCCACCCAACCTCACTTTGCAATTGCGAAGAGTATGGTCGCAAATGCGAACCTGTGGCGCCCAACTATTCTTTGCAATTGCAAGGAAGTAACTCGCAATTGTGAACCTGGCAAGAGTTCTGCACCATCGCAAATGCAAGGCGTGACCTCTCAATTGCGAGGTCTGAGGCCTGCACCAGAACTGAAGCACACCAGCTATGTTTTCTAAGTCCAAACGACTTTGTCCCCTATATGAAACTCACCCAAGCCCTCAAGGCTCCAAACCAAATATGCACACAAGTCTAAAAAAAATCATACGAACTTGCTCGCACTATCAAATTGCCAAAATAACGCCTAGAACTATGAATTGGACACCAAAATCAAATGAAATTTTCAAGAAACTTTAGAACTTCTATTTAAACAACCGGACGTCCGAATCACGTCAAACCAACTCTATTTCTCACCAAATTTGATAAACAAGTCATAAACATAGTAATGAACCTATACCGGATTTCGGAATCAAAATACGGTTCCGGTATCAACAAAGTCAAACATTGGTCAAACCTTCTATGTCATTAAGCCTTTAAACTTCAATTTTTCAATAAAATACGAAAACTCGAGCTAGAGATCTCATAATTCGACTCCGGGCATACGCCCAAGTCCCAAATCACGATATGGATCCACCGGGACTGTCAAAATAGGAATCCGGGTCTGTTTTCTTAAACTGTTAATTGAAACTCAAATAGATTTTAAAGGCAAAAATTCTTACTTTATCAATTTTTAACATAAAAGCCTTCCGAAAAAATACTCGGACTGTACACGCAAATCGAGAAAGGTTAAAATGAGATATTGGATGCTTCAAAATACGAGTTTAAGATTTAAAACTCTAGATGACCTACCGGATCATCATAACATATATGCACTTGCATGTTCCTAAAGAGACGGTACAATGAGGTGGTACCAAGGAGGTGACAATTAGCGATGATGTGCTATGAGGCTCCAGGGCCTCTTATGTGACCCTAATATTGATGGCATAAGGAAGTTAATCCTAGAGGAGGTTTACAATTCGCGTTATTCTATTCATCTAGATGTCACGAAGATGTATTGCGACCTGAGGCAGCACTACTGGTAGCAAAAAATTTAGATGGACATAGTGAACTATGTGTCGAGGTGTTGGAGTTATCAGCAGGTTAAGTACGAGCACCAAAGCCAGGTGATTTACTTTAGCAGATGGTTATACCAGCATGTAAATGGGAGCACATCACTATGGACTTCATAGTTGGTCTGTTGTGGACTTCGAGGAATTCGATGTTGTATGGGTCATTGTCGATAGACTGGCCATGTCCGCAAACTTTATTCCAGTGATAACTTCCTATACTTCAGAGAAGTTGGCTCAAATTTACATTTAGGAGATCGTCCGATTGTATGGTGTGCCTATTTCCTCTCCACTCAAAGCTTCAATACCTATAAACTATTTCGTATCACTTTGATGACGACCCACTAAAAATTATACTGAGTATTAGTTATATTAGTGGTAATTGAACAAATTTATTTAAATTTTAATCTCAATATATTTTCTTTGATTTTAAATACATGGTTGAGCTTTCTGTAATTATTGAGCAATATGAAATAAATTCACAATTTTGGCTTATTTAATTAAACTTCTGTTACGCATGAGGCTCTTCATATATATTGGGAGCAGAGTAAGTGTTAGTAACTCAATAATACTACTGAAGCCCCAGAGAAATATTGCATCAAGTATCTTGATTAAGAAGGTGAGATTTTCATAGCTACAAGCACTAAGAGATCAATTAACATTAACTACAACCTTTTTCATTATTACGTTTAGTACAACAAATGCAAAGAAGGAACTTATTCCTCAATCCATGCGAAAATCAAGGAGTTGACGTAAAAATAGAATCTCTAAATTTAAGTTTATCAATTAATTATAACGTTCTTAGATACAATAATAACCTTCCTTACAAAAAATGAAGTTAAGAAAATATCTCACCATTGGGTCTAACAAGCATATGCATTTGTTCGTTAATATGAAAAAGTTGTGTGTAATATATTGTATATTGATACTGTATACATTAGTTATCATATAGCCGGAATACACATTTGTACTTGTACAATTTACTTATAAGAACTATATAATTATATATATAATTATATATATATATATATATATATATATATATATATATATATATATCATATATTATATATAATAGTACAATATAAAGACAATGATTAACACTTTGTTAAAATCCAACATACCAGAAATTTTAATATAATCTACCTTTATAATATATTGTATACACATATAAGACAGAACGCATAAAACTAGAAAGAAAGAAACACATTAATGAATATATTATACAAGGTATAATATATACAAAATAATGAATAATTTGTTTCAATTACAAAAAATAAAAATAAATAATATAGTGTATATTCCACTATCTTGCCCTTTGGGTTTCTCACATCAATAGGAATGAATTATTTATCCATTTTTTTTGTCAGATGGAGTTACCATTTCAAATAAAAAAAACCTACAATCTATTGGAATCAAAGTAAAGAGAAGTATTGGGATAAAAAAGGGAGATTAGAAAGAATAAATTAGTGGAGACTGAAAAATAAGTTAGTGATTAGGCGATTTTGGCAAAGAAAAAGGTTTAGTTACTAAACATAAAATAATTTTACTCATAAGAACTTGTGAAGGAGAATGAGAGTAATTATTTCTCCATGTAGGTATGGCAAAATATGTATATTATTGTCACGTCCAAATCTCAACACGTCGTGATGGCACCTAACACATTATTAGTCAAGCCAACGATCACAAATAACTACTGTAAACGCCTAATTTTTGCTTTTTTTTTTCTCTTATACATTTTATGATTACTATGTGTGCATTTATAGATTCCTGAATTAGATTTTAGTTTAATTAGTCTGTTAAAGGAGTTAAGGGATTAAGTCTATCATTTTAAAGCTAAAATCAGCCCAAATATTGGACCAAAATTGCAGGTCTAGTAGCTCCAAGACCCAGTCCGGATGGGCTGCCAGAAAGACGCAAAAAATGACATCGTTTTGTTTAAGTGATGGTAGGATATAATCTCATATTTTAGTCGAGTATTACATTTTAATTTACTGCACTTCAGTTGAGTTTTAGCTTTAATCACTAGTGTTTTGCACTAATTGTGTATTTTATGCATTGTAGGAGTGATTCCGAGCAATGTAGATGTTATGGAATGAATTCAAGTGATTTGGATCTTTGAAGTCTGAGTAAAAGTCCAAGAAATTAAGCCGAGATCGTGTTCGGGGATCAAAGGATGATAGTTAAGAACGAACGAAGAATCGAACAGGCATATTGCGGATTGTCTAATAAAATACACATAACGCTTCACTCAGAATTTAGTTTGGGTTCCACAATATATTGTTGGAAAGATAATTCAAAGGGATACAACTTTCATGTTTTACGTTATTTCAAATTCCCAATAAAACAGGGTGAAAAGTGTGCGTAAAGGGCGCGGACCGCGAATATGGGCAGAATAGTGTGAAAAGTGCGCGACCAAGTTCGCGGGCGCACTTCCACGTGCGCGGCCGCACACGTCCTGTCCGGGATAAGTGTCATTGTTCGCATAGGAGAAGGTTTATGTGTTTGGGCCTGACCCTACTTGGTATATATACATGGAAAAATGGTATTTTTGGGACTTTTGACATAATTTAGACCTAGGGAATCTAAGGAGACGTTGGAGAAGGAAGAGCACAAGGATTTACCATTCATCCTCACTCAAGACAAGAGTTTGGATGTTTTATATTTTCCTTTGACTTAAACTTAATTGTGATGAATTTCTACATTTTCGGGATTGATGGATTTGGTGTTTTGAGAATTGTTTGTGGATATTAACTCTAGTGTTTGTGTATTGAATCGTTTTGAGTATTTTTATTATCGCATACATATTTACATGTTTATGTAATCGAAAGAGGCATAACTTGTGATGTTTTGCATTATCTTGTTGGTTGAATTCGTTGATTCTTATTAGTAATCAGAAGAGGCTAGTTGAATTAATGCTTAGACCTTTAGGAGGATAATCGGAAGAGGTTCTCCTAAAGATTAACCCACTACGAATTCTTGCATATTTTCATTGAGGTTAACTTAGTTTATATTGTGAGGTTGAGACTTAATCGAGATAGGAGTTTCTATTGAACGTTCGAACTAATAATAGAGTGAATGCGAGAGGCTCACTTGAACCATAGAGTGAAGTAACTAGAGTTAATTCCCAAACAAGTATCTCTCACCTATCCAATCAACCCATATTTCCTCCAATTGATTTCTTCTTGCTTGCACTTATTGAAATTGTCATTAGCCAATAGTTAGACTGTTAGTTAATGTTAGTTTTAATTCACACAACTCCAAATATATGATCATCTTGAATAGCAATCTAGATACAAACTACGATAATAACTGTTTAAATCCTATCCATGCAGATATGATAATTTTCTATAATATATTCAACTAGCGAGCCTAAGTTATATGCTGGTTTTGCGCTCGCCAAATTTTGGCGCCATTGCTGGGGATTGGCAATCAATAGTGTTTGAAATAGTTTGTAGTGCTAATTCAGGAATTTTTCTTTTTCTTTTATTTTCTCTTTTTATATTTGGGTGTTCTTTGACTGAGCACAGGCGACAAGTTAGATTGGTGCATGACCCGATCTTATGGGAAGGAATTGTAACCATACGAACCAGAAATCAAGAAACATCTGCAACAGTTGAGGAAGGAAAGAAATCTTCCCGAGAATACTACGGTTGCTCAATCCTCAACCAAAGAAAAGATGGCAGGAGATGATGATAATGTTGATTTTGCTGCGAGAGAGGCAACCCAAACAGAGAGAAAGCTGCAAGAGATGCTGAAAAAGTAGCACTCAAAGATGCACAAATTGCTTATGAGGAGGAGAGAGCTCGAAGAATGGCTCAGAATCATCCCTTGGGTGCAGATCAATTTGGAAACGTAGCTCCCGGCCAAGGGAGACCACTTGGTGATTATGCTAGACCGATATACAACCAAGGTTTATCAAGTGTGAGACCACCTCCAGTAGCAGCCAATAATTTCGAGCTGAAGGAAGGATTACTTCAAACCCTCCAAAACAACTGTGTGTTCAGAGGAAAGATGAACGAAAATCCAAACAATCATCTAATGGACTTCGAGGAGATCATGAACACCTTTCAATACAATGGTGTGTAACAATATGCAGTGTACTTAAGGGAATTCCCATTCACTCTAAAAGATGATGCAAAGCACTGGCTTTGAAGCTTGTCCCAAGGATCAATTAGAACATGAGAGGAGATGACCTCAAAATTTCTTGCTAAGTATTTCTCCTCAGCTAAGACGGGCAAGTTTAGAAGAGAAATTCATAACTTCTGCCAGAATGAGACTGGGACTGTGTTTGAAACATGGGAGAGGTTTAAAGAGATTGTGAGAAAGTGTCAACACAACGAAATTAAACTCTGGATGAAACTCTAGGACTTTTGGGATGGTTTGACACCGCACGCACGCAGAACATTGAGCAATACAGCTGGAGATCCGTTAATGAAGAAGACTCTAGAGGAGATAGTCACTATTCTAGATGAGTTATCTGAAGCTGCAAATCAGTGGCCTTAGAGATTGCTGAAAGAAGAAGATCAACTTGTGTTCACCAAGTTTATACTAACACATCTGTGTAGGTACAACTTGATTCCATGGCAAAAGAAATCAGGAAGCTGACCTTAGCTTCAATACACAATGAGCCTCATGCAGCATGTGATATATGTAGAAGAGAACACCCTACTCATGAGTGTCAAGCTACCATGGAGGAAGTTAATGATGTGGGTAATTACAACTTCAATGCAATGAGTCAAAAGCACCCCAGGTTTTCATGGAGTTCACCTGGGGGTACAACAAATTCATGGCAACAAAATAACTCCAGATTTCAAGGAGCTCCTGGTTTGTGAATCAACTGAGGCCGCAGTTTCAGCCTCAACAGCCAATTCAGTCTGGGTTAGAAGATTTGATGAAGTCATTCATTGTCAATACTTATGAGAGATTAGATGCTCATGGGGCAGCTATCAAAGAACTTGGGGCATGTTTGCGTAACTTGGAGAGACAAGTAGGACAAATTGCCAATATATTATCTGAGAGAATCCCAGGTACTCTTCCAGCTGATACTGAAAAGAATCCCAAAGAAAAAATAAATGTTGTGACCTTGAGAAGTAGACAAGTGTTGAAGGATCCCACTCCAATTCAAAAAGAAGCTGCATCTGAAAAAGAAAGTGTGAAGGAGCTGGAAATTGAAGATGATAAAAAGACTGAGAAGAAGAAAGGCAAGAAGGGAGCTGAGAAAAAGAACAAGGAGGAAACTTCAAGACGGGAGGAATCTGATGATGTGAGCAAGCACATGCATGCTCTACCTTTTCCTCAAAAGCTCTATAGAGAAAAGCTGGACAAGCAGTTTGAGAGGTTCCTAGATATGCTGAGAAAGGTTAATGTAAATTTTCCATTCACGGAAGTTCTTTCACAAATGCCAGCTTATGCTAAGTTCTTGAAAGAGATCCTGACAAAGAAGAGAAAGATAGAAGATACATCGGTAGTGAAGCTCACAGAGCATTGCAGCGCAATATTGCAAAATAAAACTCCCACAAAAGCGTGGAGATCCAGGGAGTTTTACTATACCTTGCTCTTTAGGATCTATTAATTTTGATAAATCTTTATGTGATTATGGGGCCTTAATTAATTTAATGTCATTGTCCATATATAGGAAACTGGAGAAGAATATTGGAGAGGTAAGGCTGGTGTCAATATCTTTGTAGCTGGTAGACCAAACGACTATAACACTTGAGGGGATAGTAGAAGATGTTTTGGTGCGGGTGGATAAGTTCGTATTTTCTGTAGATTTCATAGTGTTGAATATGGAGGAGAACAAGGAGGTCCCCCTCATCCTAGGAAGACCATTTTTAGCAACGGGTAGAGCTATACTGGATATACATGATAGGAAACTCATGCTTAGAGTGGGTGAGGAGACCATAGATTTTGAGATGAATGTAGAGACATGGGTGAAAAAAGAGAAGCCAGCTGCGAGTGTGGAGTGGAAGGTGAATGGTGTGAAAGAGAAGGCTGCTGTTAGTGACAAAGATAAGTGTGGGGTGTACCACAAGAAATCTGAGAAAAAGGTGTCTGCGTGGATGTGTGCACTAAGTCGGGCGCGTGGAAATGAGCCCAACTTTGATTCAGACCCCGATTAGAGATTCAGGGAAGTTTCCTCTACCTTATGCTTTTTAATTGTGTGTCATGGGGACATGCCGCAACTTAAAGTGTAGGATAGCGGATAATTGTATGTTGTATGTATATTAGTCTTAGTTTTTACTTTAGTTAGCTCGATTGCTTTTTGAATTTTTTAGTTTTTGTAGTAGAAAAAATTGAAAAAAAAATATAAAATTTTTAAAATTTTCAATTTTTCCTAACGACGGATATCATTCGACAGGATTTTTGAGGGAATTAAGTTGAAAGAAAAAGACAAAACAAATATTTTCTTTGTAGCTAGTGTATTAGTTCCCCCTTGGTTTTTCTTTGTGCCGCGATTCTTTCCAAGGGTTTTGTTTGAACCGGGTGTAGTTAGTTTTTATTTTTGTTAGGAGTAGGGAACCTTGTACTATGATTTGAATTGAAATCAATATCTCTTGACTTTTTTATGCCTTGAGAATAGTAAGTGCATTAGTTGTGACGCTTAGGCTCAATTTTTGGCTCTTGTATAAGTGACTTAAATTGTATGTTCTTAACTTTGCTCAACTGCTTTGACTAATGTGTCTTGAGAGTCCAATCCTGAGTGAGTTATGTGCCATGTGTGTGTGAAATTTTTGTGTTATTCTACGCATTGCATTTGATATCTAGAACTTCCCCATGTGTTTGAAAAGCAAAATAGTAGTAAATACAAAACTCTCAAAATCCGGGTGTCACCGAGTGCATGAGCTACTAAATGTCAACACAGACAAACTTCTAATACAACTGTCTAGAAAGAGAGAACAATGCTAAATAGACTGAAAAGAAGGAGAGTAGATGTCTGCTGACGCCAAGGTAGCTACTTCAAAAGTCTCTAAGTAGATGAAGCTCCAAATCTGGATGCACCTATATCTGCACACGAAGTGTAGAGTGTAGCATGAGTACAACCAACCCAATATACTCAATAAGTAATAGGACTAACCGTAGGCTGAAAGCAGTGACGAGCTCAGAAAGGTACAGTCCAAATCCAGATAATAACAGTACATATATGATAGGAAAATGACACTCATAACTCAAAGAAAATATCGTAATGAGTTTGTAGACATTGTAGAAATGTGGACATGCTTTCAATATCTACATGTCAAACGTGCATGTCATATGTAATGCATCACAGTATTAAACTCATGTACTCACACTCTTAGAGTACTCAATCTGACCGTCACAACTCTCACTCACTACACTCATCCACTCAACATTGTACAGTACCTGCGCTCACTGCTGGTATGTCAGACTCCAAAGGAGTAGATCCTGCACAAGTGCTAATATATAGCCAATATGGTCTGCTGCATCGTGCATCTCGATCCTATAATAATAGATAAAGCCTGCAAGAGATTGATGACTGAACTGGGGCTTAAGAGTCGTGTTGTGAGTGAGGTTGTGGATCGGGATGCACGTCACATCAGGCCTTCTTGACTTTATATATATATTATTATTATGGATCGGGCTGCACACTGGAGCAGCCTCCAGTCTCTTGGGCTCATGAATCTCATGCCAATCGCTCAAACAATGATACATGATGTAACAATAAATAACAACAAAGACTGAGATATGGCATGCAAATGATGGATGTGGCGGAGTACATAGTTGCAATTTAAGCAAATAATTCAACAGTAGAAATAACCTTAGTGGGTCCCAACAAAATAAGCACATAGCCTAAACATGATTCTAACATGTATCACAACACAATATCTCTAACACATGGAGATTACATAAATAACAACAAGATTGGGTAACTACACAGTTCCACAGAATCAAACTTGTCACAATTACTATGGTGAACTCCCACACGTCCGTCATCTAGCATGTGTGTCACCTCAACACCAACCACATAACACGTAGTTTGGGAATTCATACCCTCAGTATCAAGTTTAGAAGTGTTAATTAACTCAAACCGCGCAAACGTCTACTCCAACAAGACCTTGCTTCGCGAATTGGCCTTCGAACAACCCGAATCTAGCCACAAACGATTTAATACAATCAATACAAGCTATAGGAATCAATTCCACACGATAAATTTAAGTTCTTTAATTAAAGTCAAAAAGTCAACCACATGACCACATCTCGGAATCCGATAAAATTTACAAAATCCAAACACCCATTTAATAGCGAGTCCAACCATACCAAAATTACTCAATTCCGATCTCAAGCCGACCTTCAAATCCTCAAATTATAGATAATGAAGTTTCACAAATTTTCTCTAATTTTTTCAACCCAAAACACTAATTAAATGGTAAAAATAATGGTTGATTCATGTATAATAACCAAATCCGACTTAGAATCACTTACTCCAGTCAACTCCTTGAAAATCCCTTCAAGAATCACCAAATCCGAGGTCTCTAGCTCAAAATATAAAAATGGGTTCAAGCCCTCAATTTTGAGATTTAATATCTGCTACCCAGATGTCCTTCTATACGAACGCAGAAGGAGCCTCGCGTTCGTGAAGCACAAGTCCTCCACTGCCAAAAGTTCCTCTTATGCGTACGCGATGACCAAATGACCCCAAGTTTCGCGAGTGCGAAGCCTCCATCGCGAACGCGTAGGGATAATGCATGAATTCCCCCAGACTGCCTCTCTTTTTCGTGAACGTGGCTCCCTGCTTGCGATCATGATCGCAATGTACAACCTCACCAAGCCTTCGCGAACACAGCCCCCTCTACGCGAACACAAAAGGCAAAAATCTCCTGCTACTATTTTCACTATACGACCCATTTGTCGTGAACGCGAATAAGCCTACACCAGATATCATATCAGTTACTCAGACATGAAGAAAATTGTCCAAAACTCGTCTGAAACATCCTCGGTGCCCCGGGACCCCATCCGGACACCAACACATCCTAAAATATCATACAAACTTAATCGAACCTTCAAAATAGTTGTAATTCTTTTAAATTAGTGTTAAGAATGTTGTATTATGTGCAATTTCCCCATTAAGAAGTTCCAAAGTCATTACTTTACATTTCTTTTGGCTCCCAAAATAGACAATATCTATTATTTAGATTTCGTCGAATTGACATTTTTATGAAGTATTAAAATATTTAAAATTTACCATTATAATTTAACATCTCAAGAAATATAACATTTTTAATAAAGGAAGAAAGATAATTTAAAACGTACGATATATAGTATATATATGCAAAATGATTGTTGTAATTTTATCGAAACAATTGAATTTAGTTATCACTACTATAAGATCCTGAAGGTGTTTGATAGTCTAGGCTCCCCTGGAAGGCAATTGAAATTTATGTTAAGGTTGAGAACTTGAATATGTAGTATTATATGCTATTTCTATGTTTCATGTCCATGTAGTTTTAGAAACATAACACAGGTTCCCCTAACTGTCTAAAACTGAAAACAACATAAGTCTATTTGGCTGAAAATGTTCATGTTATTAAGTTGAGTACTTTTTTGGCGATTAACTATTGCATAAAGTTGGTTTTTAATAATTAGAAGACTGAGCACATAGCTCTTTGAAGTATCTAAGCTTCTTTGGAAAGTTAATTAAGCTGAGCTCCCTAAATTTGTGTCTTTTGTCTTCTATTGAAGGTTAAATCTACCACTTGCATTATATTTTCGGCCTTGTTGTTGTCATTCATGATAGCAGGTGATGAATCTTAGGATCAAATTGGAAGATTACATTGTAAAACAGGAATATGTCATTTAGCCAGAAATTAAAGTCCTCTACTAATGACTTAAAGACCTTGAGTAGTGTTATGTCGAGGAAGATGCAGACCCAAAAATAAAGAAGATAAAGAATACTAAATTTTAATGTGGAAAACCCTTCAAATCGAAGGTACAAATCACGAGATCACAAAGACTCAAAAAGTTTCACTACAATAATAAGAGAGTTACAAAAGTTCTGCAAATTGGCTACACAACAAGTGTCAAATGCGGAGCAACAATAGCAACGACAAATCAATTGAAGAAAGAAAAGAAGTCACGAAACTGGAGCTGTTGTTCCGGGCTTGAAATAAGATGCTACACGCCTCAAAATCCGATCTTCATCGTTCACATCAAAGATCAAGATGTTATGAACACTCAGTCAAAATTTCAGCCCTATCCAGCGGTTAACGAATCGGAACACGTGACTTGAA
This sequence comes from Nicotiana knightiana, assembly GCA_005239525.1. NCBI lineage: Eukaryota > Viridiplantae > Streptophyta > Magnoliopsida > Solanales > Solanaceae > Nicotiana > Nicotiana knightiana. Next base: position 38,280 of record ML380179.1, read on the forward strand.
ATTGGCTGGTCAGAATAAAAATCTGCAACAAAATAAATATTTGTCTTCTCTCTTCTCTCTTGATGAAAGCTCTCTAAAAAACCACTCTTATGTGCTTAAGTCTTTCAAAGACTTTTACCAATGAGCATAGAACAATTCTCCAAGGTTGTCCTATTTATAGATAATGAGTGGTGCTTTCTCTTAAAATCAAAACCAACTATAAATAAGAATAAGAAACACGAATCCAATTATAGGAATGGAAACAAAAATAGAATAGGATTAGGCCGATGGACCTTTGGCTAGACAACATGGGCATGTGCCCAACAAAGTTAGGTGTTGTCCTGGTTTTCTTACCATATTAGATTTTCCTATTCTTAGAAGGAAACATAAATCTCCCATATTTGGCTAGTCCTTTTTCTTGTAGGAAAGGTTTGGACTTTTATAAATTGAGTATCCTTACTTCTCATTCAGCAACATCAACAATGTAGCCATATGAGGTTTGAGAGTCTTGTTTAGGGGGAGAACTTTAAGGGACAAGTGTTAGTGGATCACTTGTGTTTGCCTCTTCGTGAGGTTGTTCTCTCGATATTTGGTACTCTCATTTATATAGTGGATTGCTCATCTCCGCTGTGGACGTAGGTCAATTTACCAAACCACGTGAAATATTTGTGTCTCTTTTGGTATATTACTCTTTTGTTGTATGATTTATCGTTTTTCAAGTGTTGCTTTACTAGCTTTCGCATGACACCTATCTTTTTTGGTCCTAACAAGTGGTATCAGAGTGAGTTCAAGAAAAGTTCATCTTAGCGGAATTAGTTCTAGACGCAACCTATTTGTCGATAATCGTTGTTTGAGAAATTTGACCAAAATGCTACGCACATTGAGACACACTTTATGGTGGAGATTTGGAGATGCGACATGTTGAAGATTATGTGATGAAGGTTCATCAAGTTTATTTCGTCAGAACATTTAGGCCAAGGGGGAGAATTGTTAGGATTTTGCCCTGATTTTTTTACCATATTTGATTTTTCTATCTCTTGAAGGAAAAGGCAACATATTTACCATAATTGAGTTTTCCTATTAGAAGGAATCATAAATCCCCTATATTTGGCTAATACCTTTTTATGGAGGAAAAGGGTTTTACTTTTATAAATTGAGGATCCTTCCTTCTAATTCAGTAGCATCCACAATGTAGTCATATGGGGTTTGAGAGTTGTGTTTAGGGGGAGGGACCTTACGGGACAAGTGTTAGTGTGTCACTTGTGTTTTCCTCTTCGTGAGGTTGTTTTCTCGATATTTTGTACTCTCTTTTATATAGTGGATTGTTCATCTCTGCCCGTGGACGTAGGTCAATTGACCTAACTACAATAAATGTTTGTGTCTCTTTTGGTATATTTCTCCTTTGTTGTTTGATTTATCGTCATTGAATTTTTTCTTTGCTAGCTTCCGCATGACAGCTGATTTTTTCGCTCCTAACAAGTGGTATCAGAGCAAGGTTCAAGATAAGTTCATCTATGCGAGTTTAGTTCCAGCAACAACCTATTTGATGGTAATCAAGATTTACGGTGAGAAATTTGACCAGAGTGATACCCCTGCACGTTGAGACAAACTTTGTGGCGGAAATTTAGAGATGCGACCTGTTGAAGGCTATGTGAAGAAGGTGGATCAAATTTATTTTGTTAGGAGATCCAACCAAGGAGAGAATTGTTAGGTGTTGTCCTGATTTACTTACCATATTGGTTTTCCTATTCTTCTCATATTTGACTAGTCCTTTTAATTGTAGGAAAAGAGTTGGACATCTATAAATTGAGTATTATTCCTTCTCATTCAGCAACATCCACAATGTAGCCATATGGGGTTTGAGAGTCTTGTTTAGGGGAAGAACTTTAAGGGACAAGTGCTAGTATATCACTTGTGTTTGCCTCTTCGTGAGGTTGTTCTATCGATATTTTATACTCTCATTTATATAGTGGATTGCTTATCTCCGCTGTGGACATAGGTCAATTGACCGAACCACGTTAAATATTTGTGTCTCTTTTAGTATATTTCTCTTTTGTTGTATGATTTATCATTGTTCAAGTGTTGCTTTACTAGCTTCCGCGTGACACCTTATTTTTGGTCCTAACAAGAAGATGCTTGCAGTTGTATTTGTAAAAAAGAGTTTCACACGTAAGCCAGCTTTTGACAACTCAGCCAGTTACATGGACACAAGAGAACGAGACAACTGGATGTGATTCTTTGAAGAGGTACGGAACAAAGATGCACGATTCAATAAACCCTCGAGCTTATCAGCCACGGGAAACTCAACCTAATAAAAATAGGGAAGAGGCACAGTCAGAATGAATCTAGACAAAGCTACGGGCAGATTCAAGGACCCACAATAGATTACTCGAACGTTATGTAACCGTACCCCAATTACCGTTATCCCTTGTAACGCCTCATTAATGTCATAATTAGTCATTAATGAGCAACCATAGCAAGAGTTGAACGTTATATCAAGGAATCTACTATATAAGGGAGGGGAATACAACTTGTAAAGACATCTGATTCTCGAATACAATTTACTTCGCTTTTCTATATTTCTGCAATATTGTCTATTATTCATTTTTCTATATTTCCTTGATTATCAGTAACCCGTGTTCATCCTAGAAATAGCTTTAGTCAAAGGATCTAATTCTTTGGTTAAACAAATTGGTTCCATTACCGGGAATCTGATAATTTTTGTTTGCTTTTCAAGTGATATCCTCTGAACTATGTCGAACTCCAACGACAACAACCAGCAAAGGAATGGAACCCCAGTTCCATCGCCTTCAGGAACCCCACGTGGTTTAAGGGAACAATCCCCAGAAAGATCCAATAACAACAATGGTGATAATGAACAAACTGTGGAACAAGATCGTGTAAAGCAAATGATTGCAGAGTATGTGACCCAAGCTTCGCAAGAATTTGCGAGAGGATTATCAGCAGCGTTACCTACACCGCCGATGCCACCCCCAATAATACCATCACCATGGAAAATCCTCAATCT
>ML380181.1:2300-59890 GCA_005239525.1 Nicotiana knightiana
AGAGTGCGTAAACGGGTTGTTGTTGCTAAAAAATGTATTTTTACTCCTACGAAATCGCTCCTTTTCATTCATATATTACTGTTTTCATCTTAATAGAGTAGATAGCTTAAGAGTAAGCATGCCTACCTATTCTGACTTGAATATGTACTACTAGTCACATCATGCTTAGGTAGCTTTACTCTATTCTTGCATGTTGTTTTTCCTGGATTGTTTAATTAGACCATAATTGACATACTTCTGCTTTACATATTTAAATTGGGACTACGGACCGAGATCCGGGAGCTTTCATCCTGTACTGAAATGCATATTTAAATTGGGACCACAGACATAGATCCGAGAGCTTTCCCCCTGTACTGCATGGCATATTTAAATTGGGACTACGGACTGAGTCCGGGAGCTTTTCCCGTGTACTGCGTTGCACGTTTACTATTGAGATATTTGTTGTGCTGAGCCGAGGGCTCTCTTTCAGTTGTTAAATCTTTCTGTTTTCATTAATCCTGTTTATCATTGCTTTATATTTCACTGTTTAAAATTGTATATTGACTTATTTTACAAACTCAGTAGGGCCTCAACCTGACCTCGTCACTACTTGACTGGGGTTAGGCTTGGCATTTACGGAGTACCGAATGTGGAGTACTCACGCCCTTTCCTGCGCATGTTTTCCCCATGTGCAGATCCAGGTACCAGCACCCAGTATCGTGGCTACAAGTCGTTCTAGCAGCAGCTAGGAGATCGCGAGGTAATTCTGCCGCGTCCGCAGAATCCCACAAGTCCCCTTCTACTCTAGTATAGGTATAGAAGACTTGTGTATTTTTCCACTGTTTCATTGTATAGAGCTACATTTAGTACAAAGCTTGTGACTATGGTGACATTCTGGGTTTTGGAAAGTGAAAATGTATATGCTGATCAGCTACACTATATCTACTTGAGTTCTTTTCTGTCTTTATTTTATTGATTCTTTCATTTTTCAAAAATTTTAGGCTTACCTAGTCATAGAGACTAGGTGTCGTCACGATACCTTTCGGAGGGTAAATTGGATCGTGACAACTATACTACTCAAGTAGTAAAAATTAGTAAGCTGCATAATACTTTTCTTGATGAAAGAGTAGCTTTACACTAGAGGATATATCATATTGGATACTCAAAGTTTGATGTTATTCTACTGATTTGTATATATTTATATTTCTACACTAGGAAAGAATAAGATAGTCATAGTTTTCCTCCTGCAATTATTGTCGACCCTGTTGCAATCAAGGCCAAAATCAATTGCTCATACCCCGACTTATAGTGCTCCTAGTGTTCACTCTATAAAAGAGTTTTATGTCAAGGTAGTTGTGCAATTACTTATGTCATCTTCTTTATTCGGTGAAGGGTTTGGATATTGCATTTTCATAACAGAAATATCTCTTTTATGGTTCTATTTCGTTTCCGCTTATGAGTAGTTAAGAAGCTAATGTTATATGTAACTTTATAAGCTGTTGAAATTACTAGTCATAATTCCAGAGTTACATAAATTATTACATCTTATTATACCATCCCATTTAATATGGTTTAAGCAGATGGGAGGGACAGAGGTTTAAGAAGAGCCAGAGAAAGCATACCAATATCACTCCGTTGTGTAATTATAAGGAAGTCTGGATTCAAAGAAACCATAAATATTTCGGAATAAAACCCTATCCTTGCTGGAAACATTCAGATGCTAATGGAATATGTACTTTTGTAATAATAGAAATCCAGATAAATGATCATATTATTGCAGTAGAATTCATAGACTCTCCTGCATTCTTACGGGGAATGATTGCACACTAACTTCTGTACAGATATAACACCTTCTTGGTGCTGTTAGTGACTATAAAATCTTAACTTACCTATACAATTATATTTATGTGCATGTAGTGGGTGTGGGAACTATTACTATTCAGTTCATCTTTTCTTGCGCATGAAATAAGTATCTTCTTTTTATTTGCAACTGAAAAATATCTAAGGTCAAGACAAAACATATACCCCGAGGTGTGATGACCCGATAGGTCATCTTATAATTTAAACCTAATTTTATGATCCAAAACCTTTAGAAGTCATGTTTAAGTGTAACGACCCGGCCGGTCATTCCGAGAGTTTAGCATGTTTCCTCCATTTTCGCTTCATTGCTTTTGTGGTTCATCTCTTTTGTGTGGGGTTGGGTTAGTTGACTCGGTTTCAGAGTGGTCATGGTGAGAAATGAGACACTTAGCCTCTTAAGTTTGCCTTATAGTTAGAAAAGTCAACCGGAAGTTGACTATTGGATAAATGACATCGGAATGTGTATTTTATAGCTCAGATAGCTTTGTTAGGTGATCTGGGACTTAAGAGTGTGTACAGAATAAAGTCTTGATGTCCGGTGTAGAATTAGGCTTGAATTGGCAAAAGTTAGTTCTTGGCGATTTTCGGTCGGCAGGTGAAAATAGGCTATCAGGTTCGGAATGGAATTCCAGGAGTTGGAGCAGGTTCGTAATGTCATTTTGGATATGTGTGCAAATTTTCAAGTCAATCGGATGTGTTTTGTATTGTTTTGGCAACCTTGGTGAAATTAAGAAGTTTCAAAGTTCATAGGCTAGAATTTGAGGTGATTTTTAGTGTTTTTGCATTATTTTGGGTGTTCCGAGGGTTCGACTAAGTCCGGGTGATGATTTATGACTTATTTGTATTTTTTTATTGGGGTCCCAAGGGGCTCAGGTTTATTTCGGATAGCCTTCGGGAAGTTTGAAGTTGGAGAAATGCAGCAGAAATTGCTGTCCTTCTGGTGTGGCCACACCTGCGGAAGGGAAGCCGCAAGTGCGATGGCCGCAGGTGCGGAAAAGGGGCGCAGGTGCGCATTCTTGGTAGGCTGGAGGAGATCCGCAGGTGCGAGGTTTTGGTCCCTTAAGTAAAACGCATAGGTGCGCACCTGGGACTGCAGGTGCGAGAAAAGGACCGCAGGTGCGGTCATCTATGGGAAGAACAAATAAAAAGGGCCCTTAGCGAATTTTGGTCATTCTTTCGCCATTGTTATTCCGGTTTGAAGCTTTTGAAGGGTGTTTGAAGTGGGAAATCGATAGTTCTTCATTGAGGTGTAACGACCCGGTCGGTCATTTTGAGGGTTAGCGCCCCGATCCCCTAATTACTACTTCTCCCATGTCTATTTATGTTATTGAAACTTGTCGGAGTATTGAGTGGTAAAATTCGGAGTGATTTTGGACACGTAGTCCTTAAATGTTGATATTAGCCTTTGAAATCAGGCCGTAGCTAGAGCTGTGTGAAGACGGATCCGGAATGGAATTTGGTTGACTTCGTTAGCTCCATTGGATGATTCCGGGGTTAGGAGCCTGTTCGGAATGTATTTTCGAGGTCGGTTGTAGATTTAGGCTTGAATTGGCGAAAGTTAGAATTTCGGTGATTTCAGCCGATAGGTGAAATTTTTATATTGCACTCGGAATTGAATTCCGAAAGCGACAGCAGGTCCTTAATGTCATTTATGAGTTGTGTGCAAAATTTGAGGTCATTCAGACGTGTTTTGACATGTTTCAGCATCAGATGTGAATTTTGGAAATTTCATAAGTTCTTAGGCTTGAATCCATGCATAATTGATGATTTTGATGTTATGATATGTGTTTTGAAGACTCGACAAAGTTTGAATGAAGTATTAGGACTGGTTGGTAAGTTTTGGTTGAGGTCCCGGGGGTCTCGGGGGTGTTTCGGAGGCTCAGCGGGTATTTTGGAACTTGGAACACAGCTGAACCATTGTTGGTTCTGGTGTTCCGCACCTGCAGATGGCGTACCACAGGTGCGGAGTTGGGGCTCGCAGATGCAGAATTTAGGCAGGGGCTGCCAGTGCTCGCAAGTACGTTTTGTGGTCCGCAGGTGCGCGACAGCAGATGCGGCGAAGTGACCGCAGGTGCGGCCCCATCCCTATTAAGTGACTTTCCGCACATGTGATGGATTTTCCGCAGGTGCGGTACCATAGTCGCAGGTGCGATATCCCTAGGTTGTTTATAAAAAATTCCGAGGGTTTGAAATTCATAACTCCAAAAACGATTTAGAGCTAGGGTTTTGGCGATTTTAGTTCGTTTCGAAGAGGAGATTCATAGGTAACGCTTCCTAACCTTAATTCACTTGTATGCCATTAATCTCTATCCATTTCTTCAATATTATCAATGAATTTGGATGAAAATCCATGAAATCGGGATGAAACATCCCCAAGTAGAAATCTGAGGATTTAGGGAGATTTAGACGTCGGATTTTGATGATTCTTGTTCGAGTGAGTTCGTGAGTGAATGGGTGTTCGGACTTTGTAATTTTTATCCGCTTCCGAGACGTGGGCCTGGGGGACCTTTTGGGTGAATTTCCTAATTTCGCGTATTAGCTTCGAACTCATTAGTTATTTTGTTTCCTTGAAATGATATTTACACTATGCAATCGAATTGACTAGATTTGGGCCACCCGGAGTTGGATACTCATGGCAAGAGCGTGGTATTGAGTTGATTAGAGCAGTCAAGGTAAGTGGCTTGCATAACTCTATGTTGGGGACTTCCCCTTAGGCATTTTTATACTGATTTTATTACGTAGACGCCGTGTACGTGCGGTGATGAGGGCGTACACGGGTCATTGTTGCTAAAATTCCGTTGTTCCATCCATGCAATCACTCATTTTCATTCCTATATTAATGTTTCCTCTCTTAACTGAGTAGTTTGATTAAGAATAAACACGCCTACCTGTCCTTACTTGATTTTCTCTTATCTTCTAGTAGTTGCACCATGCTTAGGTAGTTTTACTCTATTCTTGCTTGTTTTTTTCCTAAACTGTTTAATTAAGCCATATCCGATATACTTCTGCAATTCATATTTAAATTGGGACTACGGACCAAGATCCAGGAGCTTTCCCCCTGTACTGCATTGCATATTTAAATTGGGACTACAGACCGAGATCTGAGAACTTTCCCCTAGTACTGCATTGAATATTTAAATTGGGACTACAGACGGAGATCCGGGAGCTTTCCCCTGTACCGCATACCATATTTAAATTGGGACTACGGACTGAGATCCAAGAGCTTTCCCCTTGTACTGCATTGCATATTTACTATTGAGATATATGTTGTGCTGAGCCGAGGGCTCTCTTTCTATTATTAATTATTTCAGTTTCCATTAATCCTATTTATCATTGCTTATCTATATTTCACAGTTTAAATTTATAACTGACTTGTTTTAAAACTCAGTAGAGCCTCAACCTGACCTCGTCACTACTTGCCAGGGGTTAGGCTTGGCACTTGCTGAGTACCGAATGTGGAGTACTCACGCCCTTTCTTGTGCATGTTTTCCCCATGTGCAGATCCAGGTACCAGTGCACTGTACTGTGGCTAGGCGTATCTTAGCAGCTTCTTAGGAGACTGTGAGGTAATTCTGCCACGTCCACAGGATCTCACGAGTCCCCTCCCTACTCTAGTATAGATATAGGAGATATATAGATACATTTTCCTTATTCCTTTGTAGAGCTACAGTAGTTCAGAGTTTGTGACTTTATGATGTTCCGGGTTTTGGGAAAGTAAAAGCTGTAAATGACGAGCGGCTAAATTTTATAGTATTGCTTCTTCTTTAGTGTTTCTATTATTGTTTTGTCTTATTTTCCGAAAATTTTAGGCTTACCTAGTCGTAGAGACTAGGTTCCGTCACGAGACCGTTCAGAGGGTATTTCGGGTCGTGACATGTTGGTATCGGAGCGTCTAAGTTCATAGGAGTCACAAGTCACAAGACGGTTTATTAGAGTCTTGCGGATCGGTGAGGAGACGTCCGTACCTATCTTCGAGAGGCTATGTAGCTGTTAAGAGCTATTAGATTCTTTGGAATTCCTTATCGTGCTAGTTATTGTCATCAAATTCTTAAAATCTATTCTATTCTTGCTTACAGATGGTTCGTACCCGTACCGGACGTACTGATGACCAGGAACCCGAGCCCCCAGGTAGAGCCATCAGAGGCAGGGGCCGGGGCATAGGACGAGTACGCGGTGCAGCCCGAGAACCGGCTAGAACAGAGGCAGAAGAGCCCCCAGTAGCCACAGTTGGAGGGGTATAGGAGGTCCCTACTATTACTCCAGCCCTCCAGGAGACATTGGCTTAGTTTTTGAGTGCCTTCAGTACTTTGTCTCAAGCGGGACTACTCCCGATAGTCCAGCTACATATTAGACTGTGGGAGGGACACAGACTCCCGCAGCCCGTACTCCTGAGCAGAGGGTTCATATTGGGAAGGTTCCAGAGTATATTCATATGCCCCCAGCAGCTCCAGCTCAGCGTGAGACTAGGATAGATGTTCCTGTGGCAAAGCAGCTCCGACTTGAGAGGTACAAGAAGTACCACCCACCTGAGTTCAGCGGACTAACTTCAGACGACGCCCTGAGTTTTCTTGAGGGGTGTCATCTCATTCTCCACACGATAGGTATTGTGGAGACGAGTGGGGTTTCTTTCACTAATTTCTAGCTGAGGGGAGAAGCTTATCAGTGGTGGCGTGCTTTTGAGCTGAGTAATCCGGACGAGGGAGCCTCACTTACTTGGGCTAAGTTCTCTGAGATATTTTTACTTGAGTTTGTTTCTCAGAGCCTAAGGGATGCTTGGCGTGCGGAGTTTGAGCAGCTACGCCAGGGTACCACGATTGTGTCAGAGTATGCAGTCTGTTACAGCGATTTGGCTCGCCATGCACCAGCTTTGGTTGTCACTGTCAGAGAGAAGGTTTTGTGCTTTATTGAGGGACTCCACCCCAGTATTCGGACCAGCATGGCCAGAGAGCTGGAGACTGATATTACTTACCAGCAGGCCGTGAGTATTGCGTGGAGGATTGAGACTATGTTAGCCCGGGACAGGGAGGAGAGAAAGGCCAAGAGGTCTCGAGAGACTAGTAATTATTCAGGAGCCCGTGCACCAGAAGCACGCTATGGTAGGGGTTTTGTGAGCCGCCCCGTTCATTCAGCTCTTCCAACAGCCAGTGGTATTCAAGATCCTCCTAGACCTCAGGAGCCTTATTATGCACCACCAGTATCTCATGTGCCTCGTGCTCGAGCTGCTATCACTAGCCAGTCCAGCAGGTCAGCTCAGAGTCAGCAGCAGCCGCCACGTCATTCGAGGGGTTCTTTTGGATGTGATGACCCTCGTCATGTGATCTGTGATTGCCTTAGATCTAGGAGGGGTGCACCACTTCAGATTATCAGGTTCTACGTCTTCCACCGTGTCCTCCAGTTATTCTTCCAGCCCCAGCTACTACCCCACCTTCTCAGACAGCTCGAGTGGAGGTCAGGGAGGTCGAGGTCGCCCTTGAGGGGGAGGCCAGGCCAAATATTATGCTCTCCCAGCCCGCTCAGTCGTTGCTTCAGATTCGGTCATCACAGACATTGTCCCTGTTTGTCATAGGGATGCATCCGTGTTTTTTGATCTAGGCTCTACCTACTCATATGTATCTTCTTACTTTGCTTCATATTTGGGGATATCTCGGGATTTTTTGAGTTCCCCCGTATATGTTTCTACTCCTATGGGAGATTCTTTTATTGTGGACCGCATATATCGGTCGTGCTTGTGTTATTAGTGTTTTTGAGACCAGGGCTGGCTTACTATTACTCAGCATGGTAGATTTCAATGTTATTTTCGGTATGGACTGACTGCCTCCCTACTATGTTATTCTTGATTGTCACGCCAAGACCGTGACACTAGCTATGCTAGGATTACTGGGGTTAGAGTGGAGAGGTTCCTTAGAGTATACTCCCCGCAAAGTCATTTCTTTTCTTAAGGCTCAGCGGATGGTCGAGAAGGAGTGTGATGCGTATTTGGCTTATGCGGGAGATTTTAGTGTTGAGACCCCTATAGTTGAGTCAGTTCTAATTTCCAGGGACTATCCTGATGTATTTGTAGCTGATCTTCCGGGTATGCCGCCCGATAGAGACATTGATTTCGACATTGACTTGTTGTCGGGCACTCAACACATTTCCATTCCTCCCTATTGCATGGCTCCTCCTGAGTTGAAAGAGTTGAATGAGCAATTGTAGGAGTTTCTTGACAAAGGTTTCATCAGGCTCATTGTATCACCTTGGGGTGATCCAGTGTTGTTTGTGAAGAAAAAAGATGGTTCGATGCGTATGTGTATTGACTACCGGCAGCTGAATAAGGTAACCGTGAAGAACAGGTACCCATTGCCTCGCATTGATGATTTGTTTGACCAATTACAAGGTTCTAGGGTGTTATCCAAGATTGATCTACGTTTGGGATATCATCAGTTGAAGATTCGGGAGCCGGATATCCCGAAGACTGCCTTCAGGACCAGATATGGCCACTATGAGTTCCTTGTTATGTCATTTGGGTTGACCCTTGCCCCAGCTGCCTTCATGCACCTGATGCACAGCGTATTTCGGCCTTATCTTGATACTTCCGTCATCGTGTTCATTGATTACTTTCTGGTATTTTCTCGGTCCCAGAAGGATCATGAGCAACACTTAAGGACCGTGCCTCAGACTTTGAGAGAGAAGAAGTTGTATGCCAAATTTTCTAAGTGTGAATTTTGGCTTGATTCTGTGGCATTCCTAGGCCATGTGGTATCTTCGGATGGGATCAAGGTAGACCGGAAGAAGGTATAGGCAGTGCAGATTTGGCCTAGACCGTCTTCAGCTACTGAGATCCCCAGTTTCCTCGGTTTTGCTGGGTATTATTGCCGTTTTGTGGAGGGATTTTTATCCATTTCAGCGCCCATGACCATACTGACCCAGAAAGGTGCACCTTTTATATGGACTGAGGAGTGTGAGGAGAGCTTTTAGAAGCTCAAGAAAGCCCTGACTACAGATCCAGTGTTAGTATTACCCATGGGTTCAGGGTCCTATACAGTCTATTGTGATGCTTCGAGGATTGGCCTGGGTGCGGTGTTGATGCAGGACGATAGGGTGATTGCCTACGCGTCCAGGTAGTTGAAGGTGTATGAGAAAAACTACCATGTTCATGATCTCCAGTTGGCAATGATTGTTCACGCCATGAAGATATGGCTTCATTATTTATATGGTGTTCCCTGTGAGATATTCACGGATCACCGGAGTTTGCAGCACATATTCAGGCAGAAGGATCTCAATTTGCGCCAGTGTAGGTGGTTGGAGTTGCTAAAGGACTATGACATCACTATATTATACTACCCGGGGAAGGCCAATATAGTGGTTGACGCCTTGAGTCGCCGAGCAGAGAATTTGGGGAGTTTGGCATATCTTCTGGTAGTTGAGAGGCCCTTAGCCTTAGATATTCAGTCCTTAGCCAGTCAGTTCGTGAGGTTGAACCTTTTGAATCCTTGCCAGGTTTTAACTTGTGTGGTGGCTTGGTCTTCTCTTTATGACAACATTCGAGAGTGCCAGTATGATGATCCCCACCTTTTGGTCCTTCGGGACAGGGGTTCGACGAGGTGACGCTAGGGATGTGACTATAGGAGATGATGGTGTGATGAGGATACAGGATTGGATATGTGTGCCCAATATGGATGGGCTTCGGGAGCTGATTCTTGAGGAGGCCCATATTTCGCGGTATTCCATCCATCCGGGTACCGCGAAAATGTACCAGGATCTGAGACAACACTATTGGTGGCGAATGATGAAGAAGGATATAGTGGAGTTTCTAGCCAAGTGTCTCAACTGTCAGCAAGTCATATGTGAGCATCAGAGATTGGGAGGGTTAATTTAGCAGATTGAGCTTCCTGAGTGGAAGTGGGAGCAGATAACCTCAGACTTTGAGGAAGCATGATATTATTTGGGTGATTATGGATCGGCTGACCAAATCAGCCAATTTCATTGCAGTGCTGACTACATATTCATCTAAGAGGTTGGCTGAGATTTATATAAAAGAGGTTGTTCGCCTCCACAGTATCCCAGTATCAATCATTTCAGACAGAGGTACATAGTTCATTTCACGGTTCTGGAGAGTCGTTCAGCAGGAGTTAGGCACCAGGGTAGAGTTGAGTCTAGCTTTTCACCCTCAGACAGACAGGCAGTCCGAGCGCACGATTCAGATTCTCGAGGATATGCTCTGTGCCTGTGTGATAGATTTTGGAGGGTCATGGGATTGATACTTGCCTCTTGCAGAGTTTGCTTATAATAACAGCTACCATTCCAGCATTCAGATGGCTCCGTATGAAGCTTTGTATGGTAGGCGGTGCAGGTCTCCAGTGGGATGGTTTGAGCCGTGCGAGGTCCGATTGTTGGGTACAGATTTGGTTCAGGATGCCCTGGACAAGGTGAAGGTGATTCAGGAGAGACTTCGCACAGCTCAGTCCATGCAGAAGAGTTATGCGGACCGGAAGGTTCGTGACTTGGCATTTATGGCTGGTGATCGGGTTTTGCTTCGGGTATTGCCTATGAAGGGCATCATGAGATTCGGGAAGACGGGTAAGCTGAGTCCGAGTTTCATTGGCCATTTTGAGGTGTTGCAGCGTGTTGGGAAGGTCATTTATCAATCGGCTTTGCCTTCCAACCTAGCAGGAGTTTATCCGGTATTCCACGTTTCCATGCTCCGAATGTATCACGGTGATCCGATTCATGTTTTGTATTTCAGTTCAGTCCAGTTGAACAAGGATCTATCATATGTGCAGGAGCCTGTAACTATATTGGACAGACAGGTCAGAAGGCTCAAGTCGAAGAATATTGCCTCATTCAAGGTTCAATGGTGGGGTCATTCGGTGGTGGAGGCGACTTCGGAGACAGAGCAGGATATGCGGAGTCAGTACCCTCATCTTTTCACAGCTTCAGGTATGTCTCTATACTTGTTCGAGGACGAATGATTTTCCTAAGAGGGGGAGAATGTAACGATCTGGTCGGTCATTTTGAGAGTTCGCACCCCGATCCCCTAATACCTGCTTCTCCCATGTCTATTTATGTTATTGAAACTTAACGGAGTATTGAGTGGTAAAATTCGGAGTGATTTTGGACATATAGTCCTTAAATGTTGATTTTAGCCTTTGAAATCAGGTCGTAGCTAGAGCTGTGTGAAGACGGATCCGGAATGGAATTCCCTCGACTCCGTTATCTCCGTTGGGTGATTCCGGGGTTAGGAGAGTGTTCGGAACGTGTTTTCAAAGTCGGTTGTAGATATAGGCTTGAATTGGCGAAAGTTAGAATTTCGGCTGATAGGTGAAATTTTGATATCGGACTCATAATGGAATTCCGAAAGTGACAGCAGGTCCATAATGTCATTTATGAATTGTGTTCAAAATTTGAGGTTATTCGGACGAGTTTTGACGTGTTCGGCATTGGATGTGAATTTTGGAAATTTCATAAGTTCTTAGGCTTGAATCCATGCATAATTGATGATTTTGATGTTATGATATGTGTTTTGAAGTCTCGACTAAGTTTGAATGAAGTATTATGACTAGTTGGTAAGTTTGGTTGAGGTCCGGGGGTCTCGGGGGTGTTTCGGAGGCTCAACGGGTGATTTTGGAACTTGGAACACAGCTGAACCATTGCTGGTTTTTGTGTTCCGCACCTACGGATGGGGTACAACGGGTGCGGACACACGGGTGTGGATTTAGGGCTTGAAATTGCAGAATTTAGGCAGGGGCTGTCAGTGGTCGCAGGTGCGGTCTGTGTTCCGCAGATGCGAGACCGCAGATATGGCCAAGTGACCGCAGGTGCGGCCCCAGTCCTATTAAGTGACTTTTCGCACCTGCGATGGATTTTCTGCAGGTGCGCTCCAAGAGTCGCATGTGTGGTATCCCTGGGATGTTTATACAAAATTCCTAGGGTTTGAAATTCATAACTCCAAAAATGATTTAGAGCTCGGAGTTTTGCGATTTTCAGTGGGTTTCGAAGAGGAGATTCACATGTAACGTTTCCTAACCTTAATTCACTTGTATGTCATTAATATCTATCAATTTCCTCAATATAATTAATGAATTTGGATGAAAAACCATGAGATTGGGATGAAACTTCCCCAACTAGAAATCTTAAGAATTAGGGAGATTTAGATGTGGGATTTTGATGATTCTTGTTCGAGTGAGTTTGTGAGTGAATGGGTGTTCGGAATTTGAAATTTTTATCCCCTTCCGAGACGCTGGCCCGAGGTACTTCTTTGGCGAATTTCCTAATTTCGCATATAAGTTTCGAACTTATTAGTTATCTGGTTTCCTTGAAATGATATTTACACTATGCAATTGAATTGTCTAGATTTGGGCCATCCGTAGTTGGATACTTGTGGCAAGAGCGTGGTATTGAGTTTATTAGTGCAGTGAAGGTAAGTAGCTTGCCTAACTCTGTGTTGGGGACTTCCCCTTAGGCATTTTTATACTGATTTTGTTATGTGGACGCCATGTACGTGAGGTGACGAGTGCGTACACGGGTCATTGTTGCTAAAATTCCATTTTTCCATCCATGCAATCACTCCTTTTCATTCCTATATTACTGTTTCCTGTCTTAACTGAGTAGTTAGCTTAAGAATAAGCATGCCTACCTGTCCTTACTTGATTTCTTCTTATCTGCTAGTAGTTGCACCATGCTTAGGTAGTTTTACTCTATTCTTGCCTGTTGTTTTCCTGGACTGTTTAATTAAGCCGTATCCGACATACTTCTGCAATGCATATTTAAATTGGGACTACGGACCGAGATCTGGGAGCTTTCCCCCTGTACTGCATTGCATATTTAAATTGGGACTACGAACCGAGTTCCGAGATCTTTCCCCCTGTACTACATTGAATATTTAAATTGGGACTACGGACTGAGATCCGAGAGCATTCCCCCTGTACTGCATACCATATTTAAATTGGGACTATGGATTGAGATCCGGGAGCTTTCCCCTTGTACTGCATTGCTTATTTACTGTTGAGATATATGCTGTGCTGAGCTAAGGGCTATCTTTCTGTTATTAATTTTTCCAGTTTCCATTAATCCTGTTTATCATTGCTTATCTATATTTCACTGGTTAAATTTATAACTGACTTGTTTTAAAACTCAGTAGAGCCTCAACCTGACCTCGTCACTACTTGCCAGGGGTTAGGCTTGGCACTTAATGAGTACCGAATGTGGAGTACTCACGCCCTTTCCTGCGCATGTTTTCCCCATTTTCAGATCCAGGTACCAGTGCACCGTACAGTGGCTAGGCGTATCTTAGCAGCTGCTTAGGATACCGCGAGGTAATTCTGCCGCGTCCGCAGGATCTCACGAGTCCCCTTCCTACTCTAGTATAGATATGTGAGATATATAGATACATTTTCCTTATTTCTTTGTATAGAGCTACAGTAGTTCAGAGTTTGTGACTTTGTGATGTTCCGAGTTTTGAGAAAGTAAAAGTTGTAAATGCCGAGCGGCTAAATTTTATAGTATTGCTTCTTCTTTACTATTTCTATTATTGTTTTGTCTTATTTTCCGCAAATTTTAGGCTTACCTAGTCGTAGAGACTAGGTGCCGTCACGAGACCGTTCGGAGGGTAATTCGGGTCGTGACATGAGGTAAGGATTTTGGACTTAAACTCATTTATATGTGATTAATGGCGAAAATTGGGGAAAATCAGTGCTAAAAATGGGTAATTGGCGCTTGTGATTAAGAGACCTTAAAATGGGAATTTGAGGGGTCATTTGGACTCTGATTTCAGTGTTCTTGGTATTTATAGACTCGTGGGAGGATGAGAATTCTTGTGGTGTAAATTTCATCGAGATCCAAGACATAGGCCCAGGGGTCGGGTTTGGCCAATTTCGGGATTTTTGGGTAAATTTGGTAATTTTGGAATGGGTCTCATTCCTTGGCATATTATAATGATATGAATCTGATTTTTGGTAGATTTGGAGCACTCGGAGGCCTAGTCTAGAGCCAAAGGCATTGAGGGCCAGGTTTTTAGTCGGTTTTGAGGTAAGTAACGTTTTCAAACTTGGTTCTAAGGGTTCGAAATCCCGAGCTAAATGATTTATGACTATAATTGAGGTGACGCGCATGCCAACTGATGGGCGTGCGGGCGTGCGGGCGTGCACCGAGTATTTTTGTCCTGGCTCATCCCATGGCATTTGTCTAGTAGCTATTACTGATCGATATTCGCACTTCTATTAATATAGTAATTGTGAACCTGTTAAAAATCATGTTAAATATAAATGCTAGGCTTCACGTCGAAAATGCTGAGACCCGAGTGGTCGTATATTACCGTCTCATTTTGTGATTATTTGTTTTCATATACTTAATCTTGTTATAGCATATCACTTCATACTTTAGTCTCAGTATTGTTAATTATATGCATACTTATCATTGTTTCGGGATGATGGAGGCATCAGTGATCCATGTGAGTGAGACTGGAGAGTAATGACTGAGTGAGGCCGAGAGCCTGTTATTGAGAGAGTTATGAGATCGGACTGCACATCGCAGCGATACTAAATCATGCCTTCGTTGTCTTGATATAGCGCTTGGGCCACTAGGGCCTCTCCGGAGTCTTTACACCCCCAGTGAGCGCATTGATGTTGAGGCATGGATTTTTCCTAGGCATGGATTGTGTCAGAAGTTGATCTTATGTGAGGGATGGATCATCCCTGAACATGGATCTTGTCCGAGTGTTGTATTCCGGAGATGGACTTCCTCCGTGGGGCTGGATTGGACTGTTTCCTCGGTACCAAGTGACTATGGTCACCGATAATTATGTACCTTCCGGGATGGACCTTCCCTGGGCCTGAGAGCCATATACAGTACTGAGTGGACTACTATGTGAGGGTTATGAACACTATGTGCATATCCACACTGTTTCATACATTTTTTTCTTTATGATGGCATGTAGAGTATACTGGCATACTTGGCATATTTACTCTTTCTGATGAACTGTTAGCATGTCTAATTTCTGTATATTGTCTATTGTAAATTCTTAGGTTTAGTCTGTCACTACCTCTGAGCCCATAGTTTGGGTTCGTTACTTCTGAGTTGATGTACTCACGTTACTCCCTGCACCTTGTGTGTAGATCCACGTACACCGGGACCCGGTAGTAGATACTGAGCAGCTGTCAGAGTATCATCAGAGTTGTCGAGGTAGCAGCTGGCGATCGCGACCTCGTCTTCTCTTTCTTATTCTACCTGTTGTTCTTTATTTTGAGACCATGTCGTCCATTTCTCCTTTTCCTTGCTTTATGTTATAGAAGCTCATGACTGAGTGACACCGGATCCGGGGTTGGGGATTTTAAATTTTGTTTTAGATATTGTTTCAAAACTTCAGATTATTAGTATTATCGGAAATTTAGTTTAAAAATTATATTTTTACTGGAAATTGAATTTAGCTTAGATAAAATGGGCGGCTTGCCTAGTTCTACGACAGGCGCCATCACGACGCTGAAATCGGGTCGTGACATTTAGCCTATCATGAATTTCATGCGCAGTCCAAGCGTCTTTCCGAAAAGCTTTTATTTTAAAAACTGGTAAAAATAAGAAATTTTGCCGAAAAACTTCATTTGGGTTGACTTTGGTCTACGTTTTTGGTAAAATGTCTCGGATTCATGTTTTGACGATCCCGGTGGGTCTGCATCGTGATTTGGGACATGGGAGTGTACCCAGAATCGAAATCAGAAGTCCTTAGCCCGAGATATCGGACTATGTCAAAATTTAAAAGTTGAAAGCTTAATGAAATTTAAATGTTTGACAAAAGTTTGACTTTATAGATAACATGTCCGTATTTTAGTTCTGAAATCTATTATAGGTCCAATACAAAATTTATGACTTATATGTGAAATTTGATAAAAAAAACGGAATTGATTTGACGTGATTTGGGCGTCCGGTTGTGAAAATAGAAATTTCAAAGTGTTCTTGAAAGTTTCATGTGATTTGGGGTGATATTCGTAGTTCTAGGTGTTATTTTGGTGATTCGATCACGGGACCATGTTCGTATGGTGTTTTTATACTTATGTGCACTTTTGGTTTAGAGTCTCGAGGACTCGAGTGAGTTTCGGATAGGTTACGGAATGAAAATTTGGGACTTAGAACATAGCTGGTACATCTTATCTGGTGCGGGCCTCTTTGCGAGATCAGGCATCGCAATTGCGAACCCTGTTGGTTCTGCATTTGCGAACTTCTCATCGCTAATGCGAAGTGAAGCTGGGCCAACAGTTTTCGCATTTTCGAGTTTTCCTTCGCATTTGTGAAGGGAGTTTGGGAAGGGCACTGATCATAAATGCGATCATTTAATCGCATTTGCGAAGATTCAAAGGTCGCATTTGCTAACTTATCTTCGCATTTGAGAAGTCATAAGAAATGTGAAGGCCTTCGCATTTGCGAACCTCATGTTGCAAATGCGACATATACAACTGTGTAAAAGTTAATTAGACGGGATTTTTCTCCCATGCTTCAAATTTTCAAATCCTAGAACCCTAGAGGCGATTTCTCCAAGACCAATTCTTCCCCAAAACTTTGTAAAGTGATCCTAACCCACTTTCTTTCAATTTTCCATCACATGTCATGAATTTCCAACCTAAAATCTTGGATTTTCATGGTAGAAATTGGGGGTTTGGGTAGAATTAGGAATTATTGGAAAAATGGGATCTAGACCTCAAATTGAGGTCGGATTTCAAAACTAATTACATAAGTGGGCTCAGTGGTGATGGGTTTTGGTCCGAACCTCAAATTTTGACCAAGCGGGCTCGGGGTCGATTTTTGACTTTTTGGAAAAATATTTGGGAAAATCTAAATTCATGCATTGTAGTTGATTCCTTTAGCAATATTTGATATTATTAAGTAAATTGTGGCTAGATAGGACCGGTTTGGAGGTGGATTCTAGAGGAAAAGCGATAATTGAGCACTGAGAGGCTTGTGGAGTGAGGTAAGTGTTGTGCCTAACTTTGACTTGAGGGATTAGGAACCCTTTCCTTAATTGCTATATGAAAATCATGTGAACGACGTATATGTCAGGTGACGAGTACTTATGCGCCGCCAATTTATCTGTCTTGCTTGTTTCTTTCATATTCTTCTTATATTGTTTCTTTCCCTGCCTTAATTGTTACATGCCTACTTTATTTCCAGGCCTAATTGCTACTTGTTAGATATTGTTTCTCCTTGCTAAAGGTATTTGTTATGTCGTAGCTTCATTCTCTCCCATTATTTGTTTAAGTTATTTTTATGATATATTCAGGATTGGTCTCGCTGCGTAGTATTACTTGTGTAAGGTTTTATAGAGTATAAGCTTCCCATTTGCTTTGTTTTGAAATTTAAGTATTGTGAAGGAATTGTGTGAACTTGTGAAATTCCTGTACTTACTGAGTAGTTGACACTGATATGGTGGGATCGGGTTGCGCGTTGCAATAGCCGGAATAAGGTGATATATTGAGGAGGAATAAGGGTGAATTAATATTATACGATGGGATCGGGTTGCACGTCGCAACAGGTGGAATAAGGGTGGATTGTGGTGAAATAAGGGTGAATTCTAATTGTGTTTATTATGATACGGTGGGATCGGGTTGCATGCCGCAATAGGTGAAATAAAGGTGGATTGTGGTGAAATAAGATTACATTGTGATTGTGTTTATTGTGATATGGTGAATCGGATTGCACACCGAAACACTTTTATTTGTATTATGTTCTTTAATTTATTATAAGGATATAAAAAAGGATTATGATATGTATGGCGGGATAAGGTTGCACGTTACAACAACCTATATGTTTATTCTTTTCTTTGATTGTGTTAGTTGTACGGTACTCTTGAATTGCACTTAAGGATTGGATATAGCTGAACACTGATGTGATACGTTGGGTACTATATTTACTTCTTGCAAGTTACCGCTTTACTTTATTCTGTCTTCCTTTCTTCTTTTATTGTTTACCATATGTAGACCATATTGTGAGTGGCCCGCCGTAGCCTTGTCACTCCTTCATCGAGGTTAGTCTCAACACTTACCAGTACATGGAGTCGGTTGTACTGATACTGCTCTCTGCACTTCCTGTGCATATTTTGGAGCAGGTTGTAGCTGATCGAGAGGTTGGTTGTAGACTTCACAACTAGCAGACCCAAGGTAGTCCTGTTGGCATCCGCAGGCCCTGGCGTCCCCTTTTATACCCTTATAATTTACTATTTTTCCTCATTCCTTAAACAGTTGTATTTTTTTCAGACAAATACTTGTAGTAAAATTTTTAGTATGTTCGTAAATTGTGACTCTGTATTCTGGGTAGTAATAGTATGTAATCGAAGTTGTTATTTATGTATTTTCACGTTCATTTCGATCTATCATAGCTTGTTTACTGATAAACACTTAAAGGCAATGAATTGCCTAAATAACCTAATGTTGGCTTGCCTAGCAAAGGTAATGTTAGGCGCCATGACGGTCCTGACGGTGGGGATTCCGGGCCGTGACAAGTTGGTATCATAGCACTAGGTTGCCTAGGTCTTATAATTCATGGAGAAGTTTAGTAGAGTCTAGGGGACCGTTACGGATATTTCTGTACTTATCTCCAAGAGGCTATAAAGTTTAGGAATAAATTACACTTCTATTCATCTCTCCGCGCGACTTTGTTTACTCAATACAGATTGAATTCTCTAACTCTTGTTCTCTCACAGATGGCGAGAACGCGTACCGGTTCTTCAGCTGAGCAGCAGCTAGAGCCTTCAACAACAACTCCTACGAGGGGCAGAGGTCGAGGCCGAGGCAGGGGCAGGGCTCAGCCCAGAGCCCGAGCAGCAGCCCCAGCAGTGGAGCCCTAAGTAGTGTTCGACGAGGAGGTTCCAGCTCAGACTATTCCTGTCGGGCCAGCTCAGGTACCGGAGGGGTTCATTGCCACCCAGTGCTTCAGGATGCTTTGGTACGTTTGGTGGGCCTTATGGAGAGTGTGTCCCAGATTGGTGCATTTCCCACGGCACTAGCCGTATCTCAGGCTGGAAGAAGAGCCCAGACTTCTGCTACTCACACTCCGGATCAGATGGCTTCCCAGCTTCAGACTTCAGCATCTCATCCAGTTGGAGTAGTTCGATTGTTGCGGCAAAAACCGGTGATGGGTCAACTATGTCTACTGAGGCTTTGTGGAGATTGGATAGGTTTACCAAGCTCTTTCTAGTCCATTTCAGTGGTGCTACTTTAGAGGATCCCTGGAGTATCTTGAAAATTGTCATGAGGTTGTTCGGAACATGGGTATATTAGAGTCTAATGGGATCGACTTTGCTGCATTTCAGATGGTTGGTTCCGCCAAGAAATGGTGGAGGGATTATTTATTGACCAGACTAGCTGGGTCACCTGCTCTTACCTGGGACCAGTTCTCTCAGCTCTTTCTAGAGAAGTTTCTGCCTATCACCTTGAGAGAGGAGCACCACCGTCAGTTCGAGTGTCTCCAGCAGGGTAGTATGATTGTTACTCAATATGAGACCCGTTTTGTTGATTTGGTCTATCATTTTCTTCATCTTCTTCCAACCGAGAGAGAGAGAGTGGGGAGGTTTATTGAGTGACATGCTCAGCCTATTATATTGCAGATGGCTAAGGAGATTGGGAGCGAGATTTCTTTTCAGGCGGCTGCCAATATCACCAGGCGAGTCGAGATTTCTTTTTAGGTGCCTTGTCTAGAGGTAGGGGTTCACTTTTTTCACACTGGATCTAGTGCAGATCGCCTCCCAGGTTGTTTCATTCAATGCTTTAGGCATCCCATAGTGCTTTAGAGAGTCGTGGTCCTTATGTGTCTCATTTTGGGCAGCCAGCCTACAGTGCATCATAAGCTTCTATTAGTGCAAATCCTATTTAGAGTTATTAACGTGGTCATTCGGCCCGTTTGGGTCGGTCTCAGTTTCCACAGCCACTGTATCAAGATGGATGTTTCGTGTATGGTGGTTATGGGCATATCAGGATAACCTGTCCTTGATTATTGAGCGTTCCGCCACAACATCAGGGTTCTCGCGCCATGGTTTTGGCACCAATTGCTGAACCATCAGTTGCACTGCCTGCTCAGCCAACCAGAGGTAGGGGTCAGGCAGTTAGAGGTAGGGGCCAGACTGTTAGAGGTGAAGGTTAGGCCGTTAGAGGTGGAGGCCTGCCATCTAGAGGTCGTCCCGGGGATAAGGTTCAGAGTGGTGGGAACCAGTCTCGAGGTTATACTTTTTCATCCAAGCATGAGGCTGAGTCATCCGATGCTATTATTACATGTACTATTTTAGTTTACGGTAGAGATGCTTCAGTTCTATTTGATCTGGGTTCTACCTACTCCTATGTGTCATCTTATTTTGCTTCATATTTGGTTGTAACTCGTGATTCCTTGAGTGCCCCTGTATATGTGTCCACACCTGTGAATGATGCTATTGTTGTAGATCGTGTATATTGTTCGTGTTTGGTCACTATTGGGAGTGTTGAGACTAGTGTAGATCCTCTACTCCTTGATATGCATGATTTTGATGTTATATTGAGCATGGTTTGGCTGTCACCTTATCACCCTATATTGGACTATCACGCCAAGACATTGACCTTAACCTTGCTGGGGTTGCCTCGATTAGAGTGTAGATGGACTCTTGACCATTCTACAAGCAGGGTTATCTCTTATATGAAGGATCGATGTATGGTTAAGAAATGGTGTTTGGCTTATTTGGATTACATTCGTGATTCTAGTGCAGAAGTTCCTTCTACGGATTCTGTGCCTGTTGTTCGTGAGTTTCTAGAGATGTTTCTTGCAGACCTTCCGGGGATGCCACCTGACCGGGATATTAATTTCTGTATTGATTTGGCTCCGGGCACTCAACACATTTCCATCCCGCCATACTCTATGGCCCTACTAGAGTTGAAGGAATTGAAGGAACAGTTGCAGGATTTGGTTGATAAAGGGCTTCATTAAACCTAGTGTCTTGCCCTAGGGTGCACCGATATTGTTTGTGAATACGAAAGATAGGTCTATGAGGATGTGTATAGATTATCGGCAGTTGAACAAGCAAATAATCAAGAACAAGTATCCATTGCGGAGAATTGATGATTTATTTGATCATCTTCAGGGTGCCAAGGTGTTTTCGAAGATTGATTTGAGATATGGCTACCAATAGTTGATTATTAGGGCGTCTGATGTCCCTACGACAGCTTTTCGGACGCGGTATGAGCATTATGTGTTTTTGTGATGTTCTTTGGGTTGACTAAAGCCCCAGCAGCATTTATGGATTTGATGAACCGAGTGTTCGAGCCTTATTTGGACTCTTTTATGATTTTGTTTATTGACAACATCTTGATATAGTCCCGCAGTCGGGAGGAGCAGGAGCAGCACCTGAGGACTGTACTTCAGACTTTGAGAGACAGTCAGTTGTATGCTAAATTTTCAAAGTGCGAGTTTTGGTTGGATTCAGTCGCTTTCTTGGGCCACGTTGTATCAATGGAAGGCGTTCAGGTAGATCCTAAGAAGATTGAGGTGGTCCAGAACTGGTCTAGACCGACTTCAGCCACGGAGATCAGAAGTTTCCTGGGTTTGGCAGGCTATTACCGTCGATTTGTGGAGGGGTTTTCATCTATTGCATCCCCGTCGATCAGGTTGACCCATAAGGGTGGCTCGTTCAGATGGTAAGACGAGTGTGAGGCGAGCTTTTAGAATCTCAAGACAACTTTGACTACAACACTGGTGTTGGTGTTGCCATCAGGTTTAGGATCTTACTGATGTTTTATACATCAATACCTTACAAGAGGGAGGTGATTTGTGTGGTTTCCAATTTTCAGTGCAGTCTTTATAGAAAAACCTGGTTCTTCGAACACAAGGATTTTTACATGAAAAACACCCGGCTCAAAATATGAAAAAAACACGACCTACTACTCATAGGATTTTCTCCAAACACTTTACTACATCTCCGAGCCAACAACATTTACACAATAAACTCTTTTGTAAACCTAAGGATTAACTCTAACCCTTATAACAACACGCCACAATCTGTTGTGACTACGTCAAGTTCAATCTAACTTGAATGATACAACTCAAGTACCTAGTACAATTTGCTTCTAAGAAAGTTGGAAAAGGTACAATTTTAGACCATCTACTACAATAAACTAGACTAAAAAACAACAAATGGAATTGGTTCTTCTAGCTGGTTCAAGTAGCTCCAGATTCGCACTCTCCAATTTGGCTCGAACTGCTTGCAAAATTTCATCACGAATTTTGCTCTCAATTCTTGATAATTTTCTGCTTTTGTAAGTCTATATACAATAAGAACAATCTGCAATTTATAGGAGTTAGTAGATAAGGAATTAACTAGAATCCTAATGCAACTCTTCCTTGGTAGAAGAGTTCTAGTCAAACTCAACTCCTAAATCCTTCCTTATCTTAGATTCTGTTCTTATTGAATAAGGAGTCCTTCTCCAATTTCGTTTTTGCAATCTTTTCTATCAGAAGATATCTCAATTTTACCAGAATACATTTATCTCATGCATGTGCATCTCATGTGCCTTTAACTCTGCTGGTCTATGTCACCTGTGATGGACCTGGTTCATCTCGGAGTTCCTTTGTCAATCTTCAAAACTATTTCCTTTCTTGGGCCAAGAAATTCCCCCTTTTTGATGATGACAAACTTTGTGCTTCAGGCCTGTTTCATCTTAGTCAAACATTGACACATATAAGAGTATTAAGCATTTATCACAAAGAACTATGTTCATTAGGTTATAAATATCACATTTTCAGAGCACAACCTATCTTCCTCCTTTTGGCATCATCGAAAAGTTGCAAAACAATTTGTGTGAATCTCATGTTTTTAACACTTAATTATGGCCATTTGGGCAACTGCATATGCAATCATGGATTAATTATCAATAATCAACTAAGAATTAAAACTATCAAAGAAATATAGACAATGAATAAGAATAAAAGAATCAAACTTCATTGATAGAGAGAATATGATTCTGCAACATCCACAAAATATAATAAAAATAGTTAAACCATGAGCAACAAACAAACAAAAAAATCCCGAATCTAGGTCACTGAAAGTTCTAGGCAGGGCTAAGAAATTATGGCTTGAAAGAACTACAGACCTGGTTCGTTTAGCCAAGGTAGATGGTTCAGCTGACATAGATACAGATACAGGCTTCTTTGAGCAAGTCTTGGCTTTCTTGAGCTTAGGGGTCTGAACATCTACCTCTGCCACCTTTTCACTTTGATGGACCAGGTCCATCTCATCCACTTCAACAGTCTCAATATGCTCAACAACCTTTTCTTTCCTTTTTTTTCACTCTTTTCTTCTTACTCTCCTCTAAAGCTCTCTTCAACTCGTCCTCACTTTGCTTTAACTTTCTCCTTGTAGTTTTTCCTCTTGGAGGAGAAATATCGAAATTCTCAGACGGAGCAGCTTTTCTTTTATTGTTTGCTCTTGCTGTCTCGGAAGTTTGAGCTTTAAGAGTTCTTTTTTTCTTTGGATTGTAACTATTGCCTAACATTTTCAGCAAATCCGCCAGGGTTTCCTCAGTATATGAACCAGGTTCATCTGTGTGCTTTTCTAGATTTACTAACCCTTAAGCGGCTTCTCCTAATGCACTTCCCCCTACGTTCTTGCTAATTTCTCCCTCCTTCTCTTGCTCAACACCATAGATAGCCATTTTTACAGATTCTTGCCTTATTCCCCTCTCTTCTCTCTTTACTCTACACTCATTACTCCCTCTCTCTCTTTTTCTTTTTTTAATTTTGTTTTTACCACCTCTTATTCTCGTCTCCGTCAGTTCCACATCCTTCACAGACCCAACCAGTATGAACCTGTTTTCTATGTTTTTTAGCCACATCAGAGATGACCTCAGAAGAAAGGTTTGGGACAGATGTTACCTGAGTCATCGGAAATTCGGGAATTGTTTTGTGAGGGAGGGAATGGCTTGAATGAAATTTTAGTTTTGAAATGATGGCTAAGTCTTCCCTAGAATCTAGGTATTTTAATTTGGTGAGGATTCTTGTTGAAACAGAACTGGTTCAAAGTCAATTGGATAGGATTTTGAAGATTTTGAGTTTGGGTAGAGTTCTGCTCATGATTTAATTATTGTTATTTCAAAGTGTGCAGAGTGTAGAACACATACCTCGCCTTTAAGATGAACCAGCACAATGAACCGGGTTCATCATTTCAGAATCGTCTTGATCGAGCCTCAATTTGTAGAGATAGGAAAATTTTTAATTATTGACCAGTAAGTCATATCAAAACATGGCATAAGAGTATACTTTTTACAGTATAAGAGTGAGCAATTGTTAATCTGATTATTTACAGAAATTCCTGATTTTCTAGCAAATGTTTTTTCATTTTTCCTTCTTCTTTTTCCTTTTTTTTCATGTACATTCTGAAGTGGTTCAATCAGGTGATCTTAATCATCCCTAGTAGTAACCTGTTCCTTTCAAAATGCTCTCTACTCAGTGCTTTTGTAAAGATATCAACAATCTGTTTATCAGTAGCATAAAACTCAATAGTGATCAATCCCTTCTCATAATTATCCCTTAAAATCATGTCTAACATCTATGTGCTTAGTTTTTTTTTGATGAACCGTGTTCTTGGTCATACTAATTGCATTAGTATTTTCACAAAGGATAGGGATACAACCTAAATCAATCCCACAATAAATTAATTGTTGTTTGATCCATAATATTTAGCACAACATGAGGCAGCATCAATACACCCAGTTTCAGCAGTAGATAAGCCCTCAGAATTTTACCTTTTTGGTGGCCCAAGACACAAGACACGAGCCAAGAAATTGTGTCATACCTAAGGTGCTCTTTCTATCCACAAGAAAAGCTGCATAATCAGCATCATCATATCCCACTAAGTTGAAATTACTACCTTATGGATACCATAGTCAAAGGTCAGTGGTGCCTTTTAGGTATCTCAAGATCCTCTTGACAGCAGTCAAGTAAGACTCTTTTGGATCTTCCTAGAATCCAACACAAAGGCCTACACTGAAAACAATGTCAAGTTTTCTATAAGTGAGATATAACAAAGTAGTTAATCATTCCCCTATACATCTTCTGATCAACAGATGAACCGGGTTAATCCATATCTAATTTGGTGGATGTTGCAATAGGATTGTCAATTTCTTTGGATGTTTTCCTTGTTTTGTTACTGAGGAATAGGTTCACGGACAGGTTCCCTAGATGTTTGAGGATCGGTTCCTCTCTAGTCAGTTGCACCTGTCACGTTGCCCTGGGTGGAAGGACCTGTTCCATCCTATGATGTTGCTTCAGGCTGGACTGTGACTTCATCATTTGAATTTCTTGTTAGTACAATCTCTTCATCATCTTTTTCCTTATCAACACTAATGATCTCACCTTTCTTCCTATTTCCAAAGGAGACATTACCTCATTTGAGGTTCTCAAGTGAAAGGAATTGGTCTTTGCTTCTTGTCATGTGCTTTGAGGAGCCATTATCATGTACCATATTTGGTTGCTCCCCTTCACTTGAACATGCAAAAGGAAATAAGGGGTTAGTAATAGGAACCCAAACTATTTTGGGTCCCTTTCTATAGGCAAAAGGATAAATCACACTCTTTTTATCCCCACTTGGCAGCCTATTTTTCCCTAGAACAAAATTTTTGTTCTTCTGACGTGCCTTCTCTTTTGCAGGGCATTCACTTTTATAGTGACCAGTAATACCACAGTGTGTGCAAATCTTGTTCTCATAGAGTGTGAGGTACTTGCCCTTGGGATCCCACTTAGGTGTAGAGTTCCTAAAGCTATGTCCTCTTCTGTTGCTACTATGATGTTTTTGTAGCCATGAAAGTGCATCAGAGGACCTATTCCATTTACAAGTTCTTTCTAGCTCATGCTTAACCTTAGTAAAGTCCTCCTTCAAGGTTCTTACCAGTTCATCCTTTTTATAAAGCTCATCTTTTACCTTTCCTAGATCCTTTTCTAGTGAGAGTTGTGTGTCACTAGCTATTTCTTTACCTGTTCCTAACTTCAATTTTAGATTTTTAAATCTAAGTTCTAAGACTGTTGTATCAAGTGTATGAACCTGGTTTTTCAATGTAGTATTTTCCTTTTCAGTTTTACAAATATTTATTTCCAGGTTTTTGCATTCTGCTATGAAAAAGTTACTCTTTTGACGGCTGTTCTTTTTCAGAACTTATATTTTTAGATTCATCAATTAAAATTAGCAACAATTCAAATAGTCTATCTTTAGAAAGGAGTTGAATTTTATATTTATGGTCCAAAAAACTTATCTCGGATTCTTCATCAGGTTCATCTTCAGATTCCCGAACTGCTATAAGAGCTTGTTCAACAACCATTGCTTTGGATGACCTTTTGTTGTAGTTCTTCTTGTCATGAACCTGTTCCTTCTTTCTGTTCCTTCTTTAAGATTTCTCCTTTTTTCCACTCGACTTCCCACATAGGACAGTTTTTGATCATGTGGTTCTTTTTACCACATTTGAAGCATCCATCAGTCATATGCATGTGATCATCGAATAGTGGTGGCCTAGTGGTGGATTTTGCTTTACACATTTCAGGTAGTGCACTCATCTTGATATTTTCCTAAGGTGTTAGCCTCTTTAAGGATAACCCGCTCTGATACCAATTGATGTTTTATACGTCAATACCACACAAGAGGGGGTGATTTGTGTGGTGTCCAATTTTCGAGTGCAGTCTCTATAGAATAACCTGGTTCTTATATGTGTTCCAACTCGTACTGTTGCGGAATAACAAATGCAGATAAGTAAAGAACACAAAGATTTTTACGTGGAAAACACCCAGCTCAAAAGGTGAAAAAACCACGACCTACTACTCAGTAGGATTTTCTCCAAACTCTTCACTACATCTGAGCCAACAACATTTACAAAATATTTTTTTTTGAATCTAAGGATTAACTCTAACCCTTATAACTACACGCCACAGGCTGTTGTGACTACCTCAAGTTAAATCTAACTTGAATGATACAACTCAAGTACCTACTACAATTTGCTTCTAAGAAAGCAGAAAAAGGTACAAATTTAGACCATCTACTACAATAAAATAGACTAAAAGACAACAGATGGAACCGGTTCTTCTAGATGGTTCAAGTAGCTCCAGATTCTCCCTCTCCAATTTCGTTCGAACTGTTTGCAAAAAAATTTCACGAATTTTGCTCTCAATTCTTGATAATTTTCTACTTTTGTGCGTCTATATACAATAAGAACAATCTGCAATTTATAGGAGTTAGTAGATAAGGAATTAACTAGAATCCTAATGCAACTCTTCCTTGGTAGAAGAGTTCTAGTGAAACTTAACTCCTAAATCATTCCTTATCTTAGATTCTATTCTTATTGAACAAGGAGTTCTTCTCACATTTCGTTTTTGCAATATTTTCTATCACAAAATATCTCAATCTTACCAGAATACATTTATCTCATGCATATGCATCTCATGTGTCTTTAACTCTGCTGGTCTATGTCACCTGTGATGGACCTGGTTCATCTCGGAGTTCCTTCGTCAATCTTCAAAACTATTTCCTTTCTTGGGCCAACACTTACACAGTATATGGTGATATTTCCCGTGTTGGGCTCGGTGCAATATTGATGTAGGAGGGTAGGATGATTTCATATGCGTCTCGGAAATTGAAGGTTCATGAGAAGAATTATCGTGTCGATGATTTAGAGTTGGCATCCATTTTTCATGCGCTGAAGATTTGGAGGCACTATCTTTATGGCGTGTCGTGTGAGGATTTCACGGATCATCGTAGCCTTCAGTATTTGTTTAAGAAGAAGGATCCTAATTTGAGGCAGAGGAGGTGGTTGAAGCTATTAAAAGACTATGATATAACCATCTTGTACTATCCCGGGAAGGCCTATGTGGTGGCCGACGCATTGAGTAGGAAGGCAGCGAGTATGGGCAGCCTTGCGTCATTCCAGTCAGTGAGAGGCCACTAGCACCAGATGTTCAGACTTTGGCCAACTAATTTGTGAGGTCGGATATTTCAGAGCCCAGCCATGTTCTAGCTAGCATAGTCGCTCGGTCCTCATTGTTCGAGCGTATCAGAGATCGATAGTATGACGATCATCATTTGTTGGTCCTTAGGGACACAGTGTGGCACGACGGTGCTAAGCAGGTTACTGTTGGAGATGACAGAGTCTTGAGGATGCAGGGTCGTATCTGTGTGCCTAATAACGATGGGCTCCGTGAGTTGATTCTTGAGGAGACCACAGTTCCCGATATTCTATTCATCTGGGCACCACAAAGATGTATCAGGATTTGCGGCAACATTATTGGTGGAGGAGGATGAAGAAGGATATAGTTGCTTATGTAGCTTGGTGCCTGAATTGTCAGCAAGTGAAATACGAGCATCAGAGACCTGGTGGTTTGCTTCAGCAGATACATATTACTGAGTGGAAGTGGGAGCGTATCACTATGGACTTTGTTGTTGGACTCCCACAGACGCAGAGGAAGTTCGATGTTGTTTGTGTCATTGTGGATAGGCTGACTAAGTCAGCGCACTTCATTCATGTGGTAGTTACCTATTCCTTGGAGCGATTGACAGAGATTTACATTCGTGAGATCTTCTGTCTTCACAGTGTGCCCATGCCTATCATTTCGGATCGAGGTACGCACTTCACCTCGCACTTCTGGAGGGCCGTACAGCGTGCGTTGGGTATGCGAGTTGAGTTGAGCACAACATTTCATTCTCAGACGGACAGACAGTCTGAGCGTAGTATTCACATCTTGGAGGGTATGCTCCGCGCATGTGTTATAGACTTCGGGGGATCGTGGGATTAATTCTTGTCCGTTGCAGAGTTCGCCTACAACAATAGCTACCAGTCGAGCATTAAGATGGATCCTATGAGGCACTATATAGTAGACAGTGTCGGTCGCCAGTTGGGTGGTTCGAGCGGGAGGAGGCTCGATTGTTGGGTACTGATCTAGTATAGGATTCCTTGGATAAGGTCAATATTATACAGGATCGACTTGGCACAACTCAGTCCAGTCAAAAGAGTTATGCCGACCATGGAGTTCGTGATGTGGCATTCATGGTCGGTGAGAG
Organism: Nicotiana knightiana; assembly: GCA_005239525.1. NCBI lineage: Eukaryota > Viridiplantae > Streptophyta > Magnoliopsida > Solanales > Solanaceae > Nicotiana > Nicotiana knightiana. Next base: position 31,150 of record ML380181.1, read on the forward strand.
AGTGTTCCTTCGGGTATCACCCATGAAGGGTGTCATGAGGTTGAGCCATAGGTACATAAGACCTTTTGAGATTCTTGAGAGAGTGGGAGAGGTGGCTTGGATGCTTGTGTTGCCTCCGGGGTTATCAGTAGTCCATCTGGTATTCTATGTGTCCATTCTCTGTATGTATCATGGCGATTTGTCCCACGTGTTAGATTTCAGATCTTTCCAATTGGACAAGGATTTGACTTATGAGGAGACTGTGGCTATTCTAGCCTGACAGGTTTGTCAATTGAGATGGAAGAATTATCTTCCAGTCCGAGTGCAGTGGAGAGGTTAGCCCATCGAGGTATCTACTTGGGAGGTTGAGTCAGACATGTGGAGTAGATATTCCCAACATATTCACCAGTTCAGGTACTTTTCTATGTATTTTCGAGGACGAACGATTGCTTTAGAGGTGGAGAATGTGATGACTCGATAGGTCATCTTATAAGTTAAACCTAATTTTGTGATCCGAAACCTTTAGAAGTCATGTTTTAGCCTTTTTTGATTTGTGTGCACAGTTCGGGCGTCTTTCCGGAACGCTTTTGTGTTAAAAGACTTATAAAAATAAGAAATTTTAACTAAATACTTCATTTGGGTTGACTTCGATCAACATTTTTAGAAAACGGCACTGGATCCGTGTTTTGATTGTCCCGGTGGGTCCGTATCATGATTTGGGACTTGGGCGTATGCCTGGAAGAGAAATCGGAAGTCCCTAGCCCGAGATATCGCACCATGTCAAAATTTAAAAGTTGAAAGCTTAATGAAATTGAAGTGTTTAACCAAAGTTTCACTTTTTAGATAATGATTCTGTATTTTGGTTCCGGAATCAGATATAGGTCCAATACCATAATTATAACTTATCTGTGAAATTTGACGAAAAATGGAGTTGATTTAACGTGATTTGGACATTCGGTTGTGAAAATAGGAATTTCAAAGTTTTTTTGAAAGTTTCATGTGATTTGGGGTTAAATTCGTAGTTCTAGGTATTATCTTGGCGATTTGATCGCGCGAGCAAGTTCGTATGATTTTTTAGGCTTGTGTGTATGTTTATTTTGGAGCCCTGAGGGTTTGGGGAGTTTTGGATAGGCTACGGAGTGAAAATTGGAGTAAGAGCATTGCTGGTGTTACAATATCTGGTGTAGGCCTCTGATCTCGCAAATGCGAGATCAGGCATCGCATTTGCGACCTCTGCAGGTTCTGCATTTGGGAGCTTCTCATCGCAAATGCGAAGAGAAGCTGGGCCAACAATTTTCGCATTTGCGAGTTTTCCTTCGCATTTGCGAAGGGAGTCTGGGAAGGGCAATGATAAAAATGCGATCATCTAGTCGCATTTGCGAAGATTCAAAGGTCGTATTTGCGAACTTATCATTGCATTTGCGAAGGCAACAGAAGTGGGAGGGGATTCGCTTTTGCGATCGCTCCTTCGCATTTGCGAAGCTCAGGTCGCAAATGCGACATCTGCAGCTGTGTAAAAGTGACTTAGACGGAAATTTTCTCCCATTCTTCAAATTTTCAAATCTTAGAACCCTAGAGGCGATTTTTTCAAGACCAATTCTTCCCCAAAACTTTGATAAGTGATACTAACCCACTTTCTTTCAATATTCCATCATATTTTATGAATTTTCAACCTAAAATCTAGGATTTTCATGGTAGAAATTAGGGGTTTGTGTAGAATTAGGGATTTTTGGAAAAATAGGATTTAACCTCTAATTGAGGTCGGATTTCAAAACTAATTACATCATCGGGCTCTAGGGTAAATGGGTGAATGGATGTTGGTCCGAAACTCGAGTTTTGACCAAGCGGGCCCGGGATCGATTTTTGACTTTTTGGGGAAAAGTTTGGGAAAATCAAAATTCATCCATTATAATTGATTCCTTTAGTAATATTTGATGTTATTAAGTAAATTGTGGCTACATACGGGTTGTTTGGAGGTGGATTCTAGAGGAAAAGCGGCAACTGAGCACTGAGAGGCGTGTGGAGTGAGCTAAGTGTTGTGCCTAACTTTGACTTGAGGGATTAGGAACCCTTGCCTTAATTGCTATATGAAAATTATGTAAGCGGTGTACATGTGAGGCGACGAGTATTTATGCGCCGCCAATTTATCTTTCTTGCATGTTTCTTCCCCGTTCTTCTTATATTGTTTCTTTCACTGCGTTAATTGTTACATGCCTACTTGTATTTCCAGGCCTAATTGCTACTTGTTAGATATTGTTTCTCCTTGCTGAAGGTATTTGTTATCCCGTAGCTTCATTCTCTCCCATTATTTGTTTAAGCTGTTTCATTGGTGTTTTTATGATATATTCCGGATTGGTCTTGCTGCGTAATAGTTCCTGTGTAAGGTTTTATATAGTATAAGCTTCCCATTTGCTTTGTTTTGAAGTTTAAGTGTTGTGAAGGGTTTGTGTTAAATTTTGAAATTCATGTACTTACTGAGTAGTTGATACTGATATGGTGGGATCAGGTTATGCGCCGCAATAGGGGCAATAAGAGTGATATATTGAGGAGGAATAAGGGTGAATTGATATTATACGATGGGATCGGGTTGCACGGCGCAACAGGTGGAATAAGGGTGGATTATGGTGAAATAAGGGTGAATTGTGATTGTGTTTATTGTGATACGGTGGGATAGGGTTTCACACCGCAACACTTTTATTTATATTCTGTTGTTTAGGTTATTAAGAGGTAATAAGGGTGGATTATAATATATACGACGGGATCGGGTTGCGTGCCGCAATAACCTATATGTTTATGCTTTTCTTTAACTGTGTTAGTTGTATGGTAGTCTTGAATTGCACTTAAGAATTCGTTATAGCTGAACGCTGATGCAATATGTTGGGTACTGTATTTACTTCTTGGAAGTTACCGCTTTACTTTATTCTTTCTTCCTTTCTGCTTTTATTGTTTACCATATGTAGACCATATTGTGAGTGGCCCGTCGTAGCCTCGTCACTCGTTCATCGAGGTTAGTCTCAACACTTACCAGTACATGGAGTCGGTTGTACTGATACTGCACTTTGTACTTCCTGTGCAGATTTTTGAGCAGGTTGTGGCTGATCTAGAGGTTGGCTGTAGACTTCACAACTAGGAGACCAAGGTAGTCATGTTGGCGTCCGCATGCCCTGGCGTCCCCTTCTATACCCTTATACTTTACTATTTTTCCTTATTCCTTAAACAATTGTATTTTCTTTCAGACAAATACTTGTAGTAAAATTTTTAGTATGTTCATGAATTGTAACTCCAGATTCTAGGTAGCAACAATATGTAATCAAAGTTGTTATTTATGTATTTTCGCGTTCATTTTGATTTATCATAGCTTGTTTACTGATAAACACTTAAAGGTAAAGAATTAACTAAATAACCTCTAACGTTGGTTTGCCTAGCAAATGTAATGTTTTGTGCCATCACGGTCCCGACGGTGAAAATTTCAGATCGTGACACGAGGGTTGGTAGTTGATTGAGCCTACTACATGAGTTGGATGCTTGAATGAGAGAAGGTGAGTAATTTGATGAAAGTTGAAATTGAGTAATTTTTTTTGTCTTATTTTGTTGATTGGAATTTTCAGACCTAACTTCTATTTTCTGGGTTATGAAAGTTTGCAATGATCCTAATGATGGCAAAAGAAAGTGTGAAACGTTCTGGTCCATATTCATGATTGCACATCACATGAGCATATATGATTATGACATTTACTATGCAAGGAATGAAATATCTAAAAGAGTTGTCTGAGTTCTATTTGGAACAACATTATACAGATCGCAATCTGATTGAAAGGTGAAAGAAGGTGTTTGAACCCAGCATCCTCCACAACTTACAAAATCTGTGTTTTTTATATTCAATTCTTTCCTATTTCTTGTGTTTTGACATGCAACCTGGATATGTGCATCTCTGCTGCTTGCACTGCATACAACCTCGGTATCACAACTTTGCAACTACTTGTGCACATCGTGTCCCCAAGCACCTTAAGAAAGTTGTTGTAATAGAGGACGTACATGGCTTGCTTTTTTTAGGTTGTAAAGAACATTATTGGGCTTCATTAAATAACGGTATGTTTCTTTATTGTGTTTTCTTGTGACTTCATTGTAGGAATATCAATTAGATTACATGTTTTAAAAATAATAATATTTCCATGTTCCTTTGTATCTACCGTATTTTCAAGATATATTTTCTTATAAAAAATTATATTTATTAGCGCGAGTATGGATACTAATTAGGATAATATAAGAGGAAGATCTTAGTCCAAGATTTTAGTCGCGGGTTTTCAACATTATAGAATGGAGAGCGTGAACAACATTTTGTTGCAATATGTGGCAAATATATTTCAATATTATTATACTTACAAATATAGCTTTTCATATGTATACATTTCAAGCAACAAAAGAAAACTTTTCTTTAAAAAGGCAATAAATGCTAACGTGATCAAGACATATATAGTTCTTGCGATTGGATGGATGCCACTGCGATTGATTTGGATGGCAAAGGACACTACTTTAAGAACAGTCAATTTAAGAAAAAAGAATCTTTTAGAATCATGGTGTACTACTATCTAAGCAAACGACACATGGGAAACATCATAGATGCGCAAAATATGAATCAAAATATATTATCTATATCACTGTATCTTTGAAAGCACATATGAAAATACTTCAAAAGAAGCTAAGACAACTCCCAATTCCCAAAATAGATATGATGCTGATCGTGCTGTGCAGTTTCCCAGAACTATATATTTCACAGCTGGGCTATGCAACTACACGCAAATTATCTGATGAAGTCAACTTCTGATTGAGAAAATTAATTGGCGGCATGAGTTACCCCCAATCCAAAGACTAGAGTTATCGCACTCCAAAGACTTTGTTTACTTTTCCCAACTTCTCCAATGGGTGCCTTGGCTTTTGCTAAAAGATAAAGCATGTTCACGCAGAGTTATTTTAAAAGAAATACACATGTAATTATTAAGTAAATATATGTGAAATATTCTTCATACATTTAATGAAACATTTATCAGTGAAACTGGAAAAAATATAAAGATAGTAACAACAATACAAATTTATGGCTAAGGTTTACAACGTTTAACTACAAATTTCAGCCGTCTCTGTTTAATAACAAAAAAAAAGTAAAATACTTCGCTCCAACTTCCAATAATAGACATTCTCCTCTTATGTCAATTGTATTTTTTTAAAATGCAAATATATATACATTAGATTATCAGCTAATTTGGAGGGAAGAACGTCTAAGTAATCAAAGTTGGAGAGGGAATTTGACTCTGAATACAAAGTTGAAGAGACGAAAATAATTTCCACCCTTTCAATAACATATTTCTAACGACGAGACTTTTTCATGTCCAAAATTTAGCTAAGACCAGTAACTGTTGGTCTCAAGTTATGAGCGACGTTGTGAGTTACTGATTTGTCACCAATAATTACCCAATAAATGGCGTCAATATATTTTTTTATGGAAAACTTTATATATATATATATTGCCTTCTGGAGCAATCATTTCACGGAAGTCTAGATTGCAAGGTGCATGTAGGAACCTCCGCACAGGTCGAGGCACTTGAAAGAAAGGCCATTTCAGCTATAGAGAAGAAGGTGTTACGATCCGATTTACCCTCTGAAGGTGTCGTGACATCACCTAATCTCTACGGCTAGGTAAACCTACTATAGCGGGGGAAAATCGAAATAAAACGCAAGCAATAAAGGGGATAAGGGCAATGACATAAGTAACGTACTGGCCGCTCGGCTCATACAAAACATAAATTCCCAAAACTCGGAATATCACAGACAGTCACAAGCTTCTAACAAAACTGTAGCTCTGACAAAAAAAAACTGGAAAAGTACATAAGAACGTCTCTACAAGATAGAATAGAGGGAGACTCAGATGGTTCTGCGGACGCGGCACAAATACCTTGCAGTCTCCTGGAATCAACAGCAGCGACTAACCCACGAGGCTGATAGCTCGTACCTGGATTTGCACACGAAAAATATGTGCAGGAAAGGACATGAGTATACCACAATTGGTACCCAGTAAGTGCCAAGCCTAACCCCGTCAAGTAGTGACGAGGTCAGGTTAAGGCTCTACTGGATTTTTATTTATAAGTAAAACAGTTTATAAATAGTACAGAAGGATATAAATTCTAAGGTAAGCACTAAAAATGAATAATCCAAAAATAAAACAGCAACAAGGAGCCCTTGGCGCAGCACAACGTATCACACAGTGAAATCTTTCGGGATACATCCGTAGTTCCAAATGTAAAGATGCAGTACAGGGGAAAAGCTCCCGGAATACGTCTGTAGTCCCAACTTAAATATGCAATACAGGAGGAAAGCTTCTGGAATACGCCCGTAGTCCCAATTTAAATATGCAATACAGGGGGAAAGATCTTGTAATACGTCCTAGTCCCAATTTAAATATGTAATACAAGGGGAAAGCTCTAGGAATATGTCTGTAGTCCCAATTTAAATATGCAATACAGGGCCAATTTAAATATGAAATGCAAATGAATGCCAGATAAGGTTTATTTACACAGTTCAGGAGAAAAGTCACAGGCAAGACAAAGGATAGGAATAACGAAACATGGTGCACATAGTATCAAATAGGAAATTCAGGTAAAACAGGTAGACATGTTTCTTCCTAATCTAAACTACACAATTAGCACATTAAATAGTGAAATAAGAGTGAAATGATTTATGACATGGAAGGAAAAGTGGAATTTTAGCAACAACGGAATGTGCACGTACTCGTCACCTCACATACACGACACCCATACAAGAAATAGTATCAAAACAACCTAAGGGGAAGTCCCCAACATAGAGTTAGGAAAACCACTTACCTCGACTGCTCTACTCAACTCAAAACCATGCTCTTGCCATGAGTACCCGACTCCGAATGGCCCAAATCTATTCAATTCAACGGCATAATGTAAATATCATTGTAAGAAATCGATCTAGCTAATTAGTTCAAGGTTAATACGCGAAATTAGAAAAATTACCCAAAAAGCTCCCCGGGCCCACGTCTCGGAATCGAGTGAAAGTTATAAATTTAGAACACCCATTCACTCACGAACTCACTCGAACAAGAATCATCGAAAACCGACGTCAAAATCTCATTAAATTCTCAGATTTCTATTTGGGCAACCTTCTTCCCATTTTCATGATTTTTCACCCAAATTCATTGATTATATAGAAGAAATTACTATGGATTAATGATATACCAGTGAAATAAGGTTAGGAATCGTTACCTATGAATCTTCTCCTCAAAACCCACTCAAAATCGTCAAGTTCCGAGCTCCAAATCGTTTTAAGAAATATGAATTTCAAACCCTCATATTTTATATAAACAACCCAACAATTCCTCACCTGCGACTCATTGGACCACACCTGCGAAAAATACATCGCATGTGCGAAAACTCACTAAAAGAACTGAGGCCGCACCTGCGATCACTGGGCCACATCTGCGGCTCCGCACCTGCGAAACCCCGTCTGCACATGCGAGCCTGGCTGCCCTGACCAAAACCGCACCTGCGACGCCCTCCATCGCACTTGCGTGTCTGCACCTGGGGCTCCCCATCCACAGGTGCAAAATAACAGAACCAGCAATGCTTCAGCTGGTTTTCTAACTCCAAAATCATCTCGTTGAGCATCCGAAACATCCCCGAAGCCCCCAGGACCTTCACCAAACTTACCAACCAATCCTAATACATTATCTTAACTTAGTCGAGCCTTCAAAACACATCACATAACATCAAAATCACCAACTATGCATGGATTCAAGCCTAAGAACTTAGAAAATTTCCAAAATCTACAACTGATGCAGAAACACCTCAAAACTAGTCTGAATAACCTCAAATTTTACATACAGGTCATAAATGACACTATAGACCTATAGCCACTCTCGAAATTCCATTCCGATCCCGATACCAAAATTTCACATATCGGCCGAAATCGCCGAAATTCTAACTTTCGCCAATTCAGGCCTAAATCTACTACAGACCTCGAGAACACATTCCGAACACGCTCCTAACCCAGAAATCACCCAACGGAGCTAACAGAGTCGACAAAATTCCATTTCGGATCCGTCTTTACACAGTTCCAACTACGATCCGATTTTTAAAGCTTAAACTCATATATAGGGACTATGTGTCCAAAAATCTCCGAATTTTGCAACTAATCATTCCGACAAGTCCCATAAGCAGATATAGAAGTGGGGAAATCATTTATTAGGGGATCGGGGCACTAACTCTCTAAACGACCGACCGGGTCGTTACATTCTCCCCCTCTTAAGAAAATTATTCGTCCTCGAACGAGTATAGAGACATACCTGAAGTTGTGAAAAGATGAGGGTACTGACTGTGCATATCCTGCTCGGTCTCCCAAGTCTCCTCGACTGGCTGACCCTTGACTGAACCTTGACTGATGCAATATTCTTTGACCTGAGCTTTCTGACATGCATATCCAATATAGCTACTGTCTCCTAAACATATGGTAAGTCCTTGTCCAACTGAACTGAACTGAAATCCAAAACATGGGTCGCGTCACCGTGATACTTCCGGAGCATGGAGACGTGGAATACCAGATGAACTCCTGCTAGGTTGAGAGGCAAGGCTAACTCATAAGCAACCTCCCCAACACACCGCAACACCTCAAAAGGGACAATAAATCTCAGAATCAACTTACCCTTCTTCCCGAATCTCATAATGCCCTTCATAAGTGATACCTGAAGTAAGACCCGATCACCAGCCATAAATGCCAAATCACGAACCTTCCGATCCGCATAACTCTTCTGTCTGGACTGAGCTGTGCGAAGTCTCTCCTAAATCACCTTCACCTTGTCCAGGGCATCCTGGACCAAATCTGTACCCAACAATCGGGCCTTGCCCGGATCAAACCATTCCACTGGAGAACGGCACCGTATACCATATAAAGCCTCATACGGAGCCATCTGAATGTTGGACTGGTAGCTATTATTATACGCAAACTCTGCAAGTGGCAAGTGTGGGTCCCATGACCCTCCAAAATCCATCACACAAGCACAGAGCATATCCTCAAGAATTTGAATCGTGCGCTCGGACTGCCCATCCGTTTGAGGGTGAAAGGTTGTACTCAACTCTACCCTGGTGCCTAACTCCTGCTGAACGGCTCTCCAAAATCGCGAAGTGAAATGTGTACCTCTATCTGAAATGATGGATACTGGAATACCGTGGAGGAGAACAATCTCCCTGATGTAAATCTCAGCCAATCTCTCGGAGGAATATAAAGTCAACACTGGAATGAAATGGGCTGACTTGGTCAGCCGATCCACAATCACCCAAATAGCATCGAACGATTTCAAAGTCCGAGAAAGTCCAACCACAAAGTCCATGGTGATCCACTCCCACTTCCACTCTGGAAGCTCAATCTACTGAAGCAACCCTCCCTAGACTCTGATGCTCATATTTTACTTGCTGACAGTTGAGACACTTGGCCACAAACTCCACTATATCCTTTTTCATCCTTATGCACCAATAGTGTTGTCTCAGATCCTGGTACATCTTCGCGGTACCCGGATGAATGGAATACCGCGAGCTATGGGCCTCCTCAAGAATCAACTCCTGAAGCCCATCCACACTAGGCACGAAGATCCGACCCTACATCCTCATCACACCGTCATCTCCTATAGTCACATCCCTGGCGTCACCTCGCCGAACCCTTTCCTGGAGAACCAGAAGGTGGGGATCATCATACTGGCTCTCTCGAATGCGTTAATAAAGAGAAGATCGATCCACCACACAAGCTAAAACCCGAAAAGGCTCTGAAAGATTCAATCTCACGATCTGACTAGCTAAGGACTGAACATCCAAGGCTAAGGGCCTCTCAACTGTCGGAAGATATGCCAAACTCTCCACCCGGCAATTCAAGGCGTCGACCACCACATTAACCTTCCCCGGGTGGTATAATATAGTGATATCATAGTCTTTAAGTAGCTCCAACCACCTCCACTGACGTAGATTAAGGTCCTTCTGCCTGAACGGGTGCTGCAAACTCCGATGATCAGTGAAAATCTCACAGGGAACACCGTACAAATAATGACGCCAAATCTTCAGGGTGTGAACAATAGCTGCCAACTCGAGGTCATGAACCAGATAATTGTTCTCATGCAACTTCAACTGCTTGGACGCGTAGGAAATCACCCTACCGTCCTGCATCAATACTGCTCCAAGGCCAATCCTCGAGGTATCAAAATAGAAAGTGTAGGACCCTGAACCTGTAGGCAACACTAATACTGGGGCCAAAGTCAAAGTTGTCTTGAGCTTATGAAAGCTCTCCTCACACTCCTCGGTCCATCTGAATGGAGCACCCTTCTGGGTCAGTCTAGTCATAGGTGCTGCAATAGATGAAAACCCCTTTACAAAGCGATGGTAGTACCCTGCCAAACCAAGGAAACTGCGGATCTCCGTAGCTGATGACGGTCTAGGCTAACTCTATACCGCCCCCACTTTCTTCGGATCTACTTTGATCCCATCACAAGACACTATGTGGCCCAGGAATGCCATTGAATCAAGCCAGAACTCACACTTGGATAATTTTGCATACAATCTCTTGTCCCTCAAAGTCTGAAGCACGGTCCACAAGTGCTGCTCATGATCTTCCCGTGATCGGGAATACACCTGAATGTCGTCAATAAACACAATGATAAAGAAATCAAGATAAGGCTGGAATACACTTTGCATCCAGTGCATAAAAGTTGCGGGGGAATTGGTCAGCCCAAATGACATAACAAGAAACTCATAGTGGCCATATCTTGTCCTGAAGGCAGACTTCAGGATATTCGGCTCCCCAATCTTCAGCTGATGATAGCCAGATCGCAAGTCAATCATGGAGAATACTCTGGAACCCTGTAGTTGGTCGAATAAATCATCAATGCGAGGCAAAGGATACCTTTTCTTCACTGTAACCTCGTTCAGCTACCGATAATCAATAGACATACGCATAGAGCCATCATTTTTCTTCACAAATAGCACTGAAGCACCCCAAGGTGATACACTAGGCCTGATGAAGCCCTTATCAAGAAAATCATGTAATTTCTCCTTCAACTCCTTCAACTTAGGAGGAGCCATACGGTAAGGAGGGATAGAAATGGGCTGAGTGCCCGGCAATAAATCAATATCTCTATCGGGCGGCATACCCGGAAGATCAGCTGAGAATACATCAGGAAAGTCTCTCACTACTAGGACTGACTCAACTGGAGGGGTATCAACACTAACATCTCTCAATACTAGGACTGACTCAAGCCTGGCATAGCCAGCGTCACAGTCTTAGCGTGACAATCAAGAATACCATAATGGGGCGACAACCATTCTATGCCCAAGATAACATCGAAATCTACCATGCTGCGTAATAACAAATCAGCCCTAGTCTCAAAACCACAAAGAGTAATCAAACACGACCAGTATACGCGGTCTAAAACTAAAGAGTCTCCCACGGGAGTAGATACATAAACAGGGGAACTCAAAGAATCCCGAGATATCTATGTGGAGAAAAATAAGAGGACACATATGAATACGTAGAGCCTGGATCAAATAATATTGATGCATCCCAATGGAAGACAGGGATAATACCTGTGATGACTGAGTCTGAAGCAACAACCTCAAAACGGGCTGGAAGGGCATAGTATCTGGCCTGGCCTCCCCCTCTAGGGGGACCTCTACCTTCCCGACCTCCACCTCGAGCTGACTGAGGAGGTGGAGTGGCAGCTAGGGCTGGAAAAATAGCCGGAGGGCCCGGCGGAGCGCGTGGAGGCTAATAAAACTATTTAGGTGCACGCCCCTAGCCCTGGGGCAATCTCTAATCACGTGACGAGTGTCACCACACTCAAAACAACCCCTCAGAGGACTCAACAACTTAGACTGAATAGGAGATGGCCTGCTGGGCTGGCCGGTAATAGCACCTCGAACTGGAGGCACACTGGATACTGGCGGTGCATAATAGGACTCCTGAGGTCTAGGAGGAGCTGGAATACCGCTGGCTGCTGGAAGAGCTGAATGAACAGGGCGAACCACAAAGCCCATACCGTAATGTGTTGGTGCACGAGCTCCTAAAAAATGGCTAGTCTCTCGAGACCTCTTGGCCTCTCTCTCCTCTCGGTCCTGGCTGAACATGCCCTCTACCATCCTGGCAATACTCACTAACTGCGGATAAGTGATATCGATCTCTAACTCTCTAGCCATACTGGTTCGAATACTAGGGTGAAGCCCCTCAATGAAGCGACGAACCCGCTCTCTGACGGTGGCAACCAAGGCTGGTGCATGCAACTCACTGAAACAGACTGCATACTCCAACACAGTCATAGTACCCTGGCACAACTGCTCAAACTCCGCGCCACACCTATCCCTGAGGCTCTGAGGGACATACTCTCGCAAAAACATCTCTGAAAACTGAGTCCAAGTGAGTGAGGATTCCTCGTCTGGACTACTTAGCTCATGGGCCCGCCACCACTGATATGCCGCTCCCCTCAGCTGGAAAGTGGTGAAAGAAACCCCACTGGTCTCCACAATGCCTATAGTACGTAGAATATGATGACTCTTCAAGAAACCCTAGAGCGTCATCTGAAGCTAGTCCGCTGAAAATAGGTGGGTGGTACTTCTTGTACCTCTCAAGTCTGAGCTGCTCTACCTCAGAAGTAGCTACCCTGGTCCTATTCTGTACAGGAGCCATTGGGGGCATAGGAATATACTCCGGGGTCTGATCAACCTGGCCCCTTCGCTTAGGAGTGTGGTCTGTGAGAGTCTGTGCCCCTCCCACTGCCTGAGATGTAGCGGAGCTATCAGAAGTAGTCAAGCCTGAGCTAGAGTGCTGAACATTCTCATGAACTGAGCTTAAGTCTCCTATAAGGATGGAGCAGCAATGGGACCTCTTGTGCCGGCTCTCTAGCTGGAGCTGCTGTAGGCTCCTCTATCGCTGCCTTCGTCGGTGCTCGGGCTGCACCGCGTGGTCGTCCTCTACCTCGACCCCGACCTCTGGCGGCTCTGGCAGGGGGCTCGGGTTCCTGGTCATCGGCCCTCCCAGTATGGGTCCTTACAATCTGTGGGAAAGAATAGAATAGAAATTTAGAATTTTTTTGATGTCAATAACTCGCACGACTAGGAAATCAAAGAAATATGATTATTCTTAACAGTTACATAGCCTCCCGAAGATAGATACGGTCGTCTCCGTACCGATCTGCGAGACCCTAATAAATTGGCTTGTGACTTGTGACTCCTATGAACCTAGACGCTCTGATACCAACTTGTCACGACCCGATTTACCCTCCGAAGGTGTCGTGATGGCACCTAGTCTTTACGACTAGGTAAGCCTACTATAACGGGGGAAAATTGAAATAAAACGCAAGCAATAAAGGGGATAAGGGAAATGACATAAGGAACGTACTGGCCGCTCGGCTCATACAAAACATAACTTTCGAAAATCCAAAATATCACAGATAGTCACAAGCTTCTAACACTATTGTAGCTCTAACAAAAAAACTAGAAAAGTACATAAGAACGTCTCTACAAGATAAAATAGAGGGAGACTCGGGGGTTCTCGGACGCGACACAAATACCTTGCAGTATCTTGGAATTAGCAGCAGCGACTAACCACGAGGCTGATAGCTCGTACTTGGATCTGCACACAAAAAACATGTGCAGGAAAGGGCATTAGTACACCACAATTGGTACCTAGTAAGTGCCAAGCCTAACCCCCGTCAAGTAGTGATGAGGTCAGGTTAAGGCTCTACTGGATTTTATTCATAAGTAAAACAGTTTAAAAATAGTACAGAAGGATATATATTCTAAGGTAAGCAGTAAAAATGAATAATCCGAAAATAAAACAGCAACAGGGAGCCCTTGGCTCAGCACAATGTATCACACAGTGGAATCTTCCGGGATACGTCCTGTAGTTCTAAATGTAAAGATACAGCACAGGGGGGAAGCTCCCGGAATACATCCTTAGTCCCAATTTAAATATGCAATATAGGGGGAAAGCTCCCGGAATACGTCTGTCGCGCCCCCTCTTTCCTCACGGAGATCGGGTTTATGGCATTCAGTTGAGACAACTCTTTACTTTTAGGAAAGGGGTTTGTGTTTTTGAGAGACGCCACCTAACGGTTTTTAAAGGTGCGTAAGGACACCAAAGGGGTTCATTTACAACTACGTTGTTAACCAGAGATAGGGTAAGGGCTTGAAATTATCCTAAGTGGAAGGTGTTAGGCACCCCTCAGGATCCACAAGTGTGGTTCCCGGCCAAACAGCTTCTGTGAATTTGTACGGCTTAACAAACAAATGAAGAAAGGCTCAAATAAGAGGGGATTTAAGTCTTAAGCATGCAAATATTTGAAAAAAGTAAAGAAGGTTAGATTTTGAAAGGATTACAATCTAAGCATATAAAGGGTATCCTAGGTTTATAACAATATGGATCACATCAATGCAATACCCAGTAATCACTCCTCGAAAAGGGGCTACACATGGTATTAGCGCACCGGTAATTATATCCATATTCTACCCTTTCCCACTCCATGAAAGTAACTAAATCGAGTGTTGGTCTCGACCTCTATTGCATGCTGTTACCCGTCCCTTCCTATCAGTCTCGGAGGAATTTAGGACTTCTATCCTATAAGGGATGTTCTAGGCAGACCCTCAGGTTTGAAGGAAAAATACTAAGGCGACATATAAGAACATGTAGGACTGCAATTAGGGGGAAACACAGAAAAGCAGAGAAAGGCACAAGTATACCTCCACAGGTAATGCAAATAGGCAGCACGACTCATACACAGTTAAGGGCGACATTCAGTTTCAGAATCCTAAGGCATGATATCTAAGGGAATTCAGAATATAACAGAGAAGCAGATTTGTTGCATAACTCAGAGAGGAAGTCTTAATCAGGCTTGCCTACTGGTTTTAAACATGCTGACAGCTGAACACTAATCGCAAAGGACAGATCTGGTTTTATTTCTTTAACTGATTTCCTAAGGTTTGCTTAGATGTAAAATAACATGCAACAGTAGTTAGACTAGGTGTTGTTAAGCGAGTATGAATGAAATACTAAAACATGGTATCTAATGCAAAGGTAGGGGTGGAGAATGATGCATATACAGAATCCTAAGCAGGATTTCTAAATGCACAATAATTACAGCATTAAGCATGATTTCAGAAGATGCAAGAGTGACAGTTTATTTTTGTTATCCTAGGGACATGATTTCTATGTGCGCATAGCAATATGAAACATGATTACAGAAGATACCAATTATTAACATTATTTACCATACCACAAAATTTTCTATGTGATGAATGACAGTATTGAAACAAGATGCTGAAACAGTGTTCATAAAGCCTAAATAGCATGATTTTTAATGCATGATATGATTTGCACATGCTGATCCTAAACATGATTTCTATTGCGCAAATAAGGAATGTAAACCTAATAGCATGGTTTCTATTGTGCAAATAGGGAATAAAACCTAATAGCATGGCTTCTACCCTCTAATAGCTATAACATGCATATTTACCCCTCCGTTTTCACTATCCATCCCCCAAAGAGTTATTTACAACAATTATTACAGGCCATTTGCATGAATTACATAACTGAATAATTAAAAGAAGAAGTTATACTATAGGTAGCCTACTGATAGACCCAAAATCTCCATAATTTCTCAATGCCACTGATGTTCACAGCCTTTCATATAATCCAGGTGTGTTAGAGTTCCCTAAGGATCTCAAAGGATCCCAGGCAGTGCTCACACCCAGATTTCCATAACCAAGATGGAGTAAGTGCAGTGTGGAAAGGCCATCTCTTGTGTGTCAAAGTTCAGAGGGAGCTCAAGGATCCCAAGGTAATGCTCACACAAGAGGGGTAAAACCTAATGTCTAAGAGTATAGTGGAAGTGCTTGATATATTTTTGAAAAGATCAAGTAGGAAAACAACTTTTGAAAATGACTTGTTTGAAATAAGTTTTGAAGAACAATAGAAGAGTGTTACTCAGTGAAAATAATTTGAAAGGTAAGAGGGTAAGACAATGAGAGTCTTAGGATCAGAACAGTACACATAGAGAAAGAAACCAGAACCAAATCAGTTTAACACTCACAAGCAGGGACTGATGGGTAGGGGACAAGTATGAAGCATATAGGGAGAAATACAATAAGCAGGGTAACATACATGTTCAGAGAAAAGGTTCTGGTACAACATGTGTTCAAGATTACATAAAGACTAAGTAACATATAGTGCATATTGTGGTGTGCTAGGAATCAAAGAAGACAGAGGGGAAGCAAAATCATGTTGGAACATGCAAAGGGGGTAGTAAACATGCGGAGGCTAAAGAGGGTGGTATTAAGAACTAAACCAGCAAAGTATACATACTAATTCCAAATTGAGAAACAAAACCATAAGTAAAAGCATGTCAGAAATAAGATGAATTGAAATACCAAAAGAAACATATTGTTCTGAAGCTTTAAACTAAATTGAGGACATACCAGTTAGGTGATGACAAACACAGAATAAGAATAGGTATGTAGAATAATCAGTCTTGGCTTGCAGTCAACTGATAATAGCAGGTAACCGGAAGGAGAACAATAGAGAGTATGTATGTGTGTAAAATAGAGAGTTGAACAATGTGTGTTCGTGTGTGAGTTGTGTCTATGCTACAGTATTTATCGTTTTGAAAACGAGTAAATAAATAAGGTAAGGAGTACTAGTCTAACATAATTATGAAAATAATACTCAATCAGTATCAATTAGAGACCTGGACTCCCTTTAATTAGGGAGTCAAGTTCAAACGGGACAATCAGAGTTAAATAAGGGGAAGGAATCAATCATAAACTGATTTTACCCCAATAGGAGTAGTAAAAGCATGTGACATATAATAAGGACAAAATACATAATGTCTCAAGTAAGGAAAATATATACTGAACATTAGAAAATATGTTTATGCACATAAATAAAGTAGAATGCAATTTAGTTCTAAAAAAAATAAGTCAAAGAATCACAGTTGAGACTAAAAATCACAAGCAATCAATGTTAATTAAGGAAAGCATCTCATGAATAAGGAAGTAATTCAAAATCAGTAAAAATCTCTAAGGAAATAATATACAAAATCATAAATTCGAAAAGATGCATAGAATCATCAGAGTATTAGGTAAGCTATGAATAATCAGGCTTATTAAATACAAATAGGCACGGAAATCAGAGAACCCTAAGCAAGAAAATCACAAAAACAGTAGAGAATTAAAACCCTAGCAACAAAATTAAAGAATAGAACTCAGAGAATACATAGACAGCTCCACAAGAGACGAGCACACATAAACACATAATCAGAGACGGACTAGAAAAAATTAGGGCTTGAAGCATATTAACTTAGACAACAAGAAAGTATAAGAGAATCGCTCAAAAACTCAGTAGAAATCCTTAAGAATTAGAAGAAAATTGTTTTAAAAAGGGGGTCAAGAAACCCTAACTTCAGAGTGAGGAAATCGTTTGAAAAACAAAGATTATTTCGAGGAAAACATATGAAAACATTAAAATAGGCTTAGATCCGTCACAGATCTTAAAAGATCGGATTTAAAGCTAGGGTTTCCAGAGAAAACCCAAAAAGAGAAGAGGCTTACATATTACCGGCGTTTGGGGCCAGAAAATGCAAGAACCTTACTCGAACGGCCATAGGAGGCTGAAAAACATGGAATGACACCGGAGGTGGGAATGTATTGCCTCGGGGTCTCTTGAAATACTCCATCGGTGACATAGACATGGAAGGCAGAGCCATAGGGTCGAGGAGAGGTGAGAACCCCATAGTTTCTGGGAAGGGAGGTGGCCGGAGAAGGAGAGACAGAGCTCAAAGAAGGGGGGAAGGTTCTAGAGAGGGTCTCAGAGAGAGAGAGAGACGGTTCAGTGAGAAATTNTAGGTAAGGGTCAATATGGGCCGTTGATATGAAATAATCAACGTCTCAGATTAAATGAGGGATTGGGTCGGGTAGGCTAAGATTTTGGGCCTGGATTATTTGGGTTATCTGGATTGGATATTGGGCTAGTTAAATGGGTTAGGGGTCCGGATTAATTAGGCTAGAATTGGGATTAAAGGTGGCCATTAGTTAAATACCCACTAAAATAGATAAATAATTAATAAGAAATAGCTAATAATTATATAATAATGAAATTAATGCTAAATAAATGAAATTAAAGTAATTAACTAATATTAAAATATAAATGACTAATTATTGAATTAAAATGGTATAAAATGTACATTTAGGCTATAACTACAAAAATTGTTGTAATTATAACTAAATAATGCCGAATTGGCTAATTTGTGAAATAATTAAATCCTAATAGGATTAAAATGATATATTGAGCTAGGAAATATTTTGAAATTATTTATAATATAATTTATGAATAAGTATTGAATTTAAAATACTGAATAAATTGAAAAAAAATAAAATATGAAAAATTATGAAAAAATACCAGTTATTATAAAAGTGATTTTGAAGGCACATATGCAAAATGTAAAAATAATTTGAGAAAAAATTGGGTATCAACAACGTCCGTAGTCCCAATTTAAATATGCAACATAGGGGGAAAGTTCTCGGAATACGTCTGTAGTCCCAATTTAAATATGAAATGCAAATGAATGCCGGATAAGGTTTATTTAAATAGTTTAGGAGAAAATTCACAGGCAAGACAAAGGATAGGACTAAGAGTGAAATGATTTATGACAGGGAAGGGAAAGTGAAATTTTAGCAACAACGGCTTGTGCACGTACTCGTCACCTCATGTACACGGTACCCATACAACAATTAGTATCAAAACAACCTAAGGGGAAGTCCCCAACACAGAGTTAGGCAATCCACTTACCTCGACTGCTCTACTCAACTCAAAACCACGCTCTTGCCACGAGTACCCGATTCCGAATGTCCCAAATCTATTCAATTCAATTACATAATGTAAATATCGTTGTAAGAAATCGATCTAGCTAATTAGTTCAAGGCTAATACGTGAAATTAGAAAAATTGCCCAAAAAGTCCCCTGGGCCCACGTCTCGGAATCGAGTGAAAGTAACAAATTTAGAACACCCATTCACTCACGAACTCACTCGAACAAGAATCATCGAAAACCGACGTCAAAATCTCATTAAATTATCAGATTTCTATTTGGGCAACCTTCCTACCATTTTCATGATTTTTCACCCAAATTCATTGATTAGATAGAAGAAATTGCTATGGATTAATGATATACCAGTGAAATAAGGTTAGGAATCGTTACCTATGAATCTTCTTCTCAAAACCCACTCAAAATCGTCAAGTCTCGAGCACCAAATCGTTTTAGAAAATATGAATTTCAAACCCTCGGATTTTTGTATAAACAGCCCAGCAATTACGCACGTGCGATTCGTTGGATCGCACCTACGGAAAATACATCGCAGGTGCAAAAACTCACTAAAAGATTTGAGGCCGCATCTGCGGTTCTGCACCTGCGGAACCCCGTCCGCACATGCGAATCTGGATGCTCCTGACCAAAACCGCACCAGCGACACCCTCCACCGCACCTGCGGCTCTCCTTCCGTAGGTGCGAAAAACCAGAACGAGCAATGCTTCAGATGGTTTTCTAAGTCCAAAATCATTCCGTTGAGCATCGGAAACATCCCCGAGGCCCCCAGGACCTCAACCAAACTTACTAACCAGTCCTAATACCTTATCAAAACTTAGTAGAGCCTTCAAAACACATCAAATTCACCTACTATGCATGGATTCAAGCCTAAGAACTTAGGAAATTTCCAAAATCTACAACCGATGTCGAAACACGTCAAAACTAGTCTGAATGACCTCAAATTTTACACAGAGGTTATAAATAAAACTATGGACCTACATCCACTCTTGGAATTCCATTCCGAGCTCGATATCAAAATTTCACCTATCGGCCGAAATCGCTGAAATTCTAACTTTCACCAATTGAAGGCTAAATCTACTAAAGACCTCAAGAACACATTCCGAAAACACTCCTAACCCCAAAATCACCAATCGAAACTAACGGAGTCGACAAAATTCCATTCCGGATCCGTCTTCACACATTTCCAACTACAGTCCGATTTCTAAAGCTTAAACTCATATGTAGGGACTATGTGTCCAAAAACTCTCCGAATTTCGTAATTAATCATTCCGGCAAGTCCCCTAAGCAGATATAAAAGTGGGGAAAGTAGTTATTATGGGATCGGGGCGCTAACTCTCAAAAAGACCGACCGGGTCGTTACAGAAGGTTGCGGAGCTTTATAATACCAACGGCAGAGAGTAGAGAGGCGTGGAGATAAACAATTTGATAGGCTGCTCAATTAAAAGCTCTCCTTAAGTCTGGAACTTACTCATTGCCGCGGTTTCGTGAGTTATTGCTTGAGTCTCCTCATCCTCCACCTGATCGTTCCGCCTGTGCGAAAGATGAATGTTCAAGTGATGGAGAAGATGCGATAAAAATTCTCCTTGAATATTGTTTCTATTGCTAACTCGTTCTTGAACTATATTGTGCTATTATTGGAACTTTTATAAACTAGTTGATACTTGTTTTAGTTCTTTTGAGTTAGTACCTTCTTGTTGACTGTTGTATGTGTTTTGGTTGGCAATTGAATGTTTTGATATTATTGTCACGACTCATATTCTGAATAAGCCGGGACCGGCACCCGATCATTAAACATGACCGAGCGAAGCATCTGCACTTATCAAATCTATTATAACTTCAAATTTTATATGCCACAAGGCACTAATGTGACCAAATACTTTAATTAATTTAAATATCTAAAATAAACCAACTCCAAAATATTATTCGTAGTAACCAATGAAATTCTGCTAAGTTATTATAAAAAACAACTGAATCTTAACCCACCGACTGTGTCTATGAAGCCTCTACTGATAAACTGACGCAATGCTCAAGACATGAGATTTCCTAGCCAGTTCTCTAGGTAAACAAAGAAATAGCTAAATAATAACGACTAGAAGGAGTACTCCACGAACAAAAGCGGAGCTCACCAATAGCAGTGGAAGTGAGGGAAGTCCAAACCCGTAGCCTGCTAGCCTGCAAAACCGATTCCTACGTTGTACCGCAGACCAACGTAGGTTCCCAAAAGAGAACTTCAGTACCATCCATTGTACTCAGTGTGTCTCAACGATAGGGGACAAAACTTAAATAAAATATACATTACGAGCAAAGACTCTAAATGCATCAAAAAAACATAAAGCTTCTAAGAAGAATTCTAAAATAATTACATAATAGCAGTTTATGAATATTATAAAAGAAATTCTTTTCTTTTTCTTTTTTTTTAAAAAAATACTTCACTTCGTACTTCGGGAGTTCCAGTTATCCTGACTTATTTATGTTTTAGTCACCGTGTGATCGGCGAGCGTTCGATCCCAACCCGATCGAACAGGCCCAATCCATGAGGTGCCACTTGCTTCATGGTTCTCAGTGCTCATGTACCATACCTTAGCTTGGCTAGGCAAATTCTCAGCAATGAGACCCTCGGCTCGTGTGCTCCCTACTTTGGCAAAAGTAGTTTCAAGAAGTCAACGCCTTGGTCAGGACCCTCGCCCTGGATGATGACCCATAATGTGATCTAAATTAACTTCTCAACTTTCTTGACCATTCAAGTCCAAATCTTTTCTGACATCATATACATACTCATACTAGGATCCTTAAATATAAAGCATGGCATAAGAATGAAATAAATATTCAAAAGATTTTCTAAAGATTCTTGCTTCTTCATGAAATTTTTTCAACCTGAAAATGACAAATAAGAATAACACAAAAATCTAAAAATTTACGCACATATATCAGAATAAATCATCTAAACATTAACTAGAATAATTCTAAGCTAATAGGTACCCACTCGCTCCAATTAAGTACATATTAACTCTTTTAAGCAATTCATCAAACACCTTGTATGCGTTTTTTTTTGAGTTAAACCACTTTAGTAAAAGTTATATCAACTCACCTCAAAACTCCTCGAGCCAATACGTAGGCCGCGGTCCAATTTATAACCGTCAAATAATTGATTCTACAACAACCAGTGCATTTTAATTAATTTCAAGGTTGCACACCTAGACATGAAATTTAATGTTGATACAGAGAAAGAAGGAAATTAACTATTCAATTCTTACCTACTACTACTTTAGGATAATTGACAATCGAAAATTTTACATACCTGAGTTCAAGAATTAGTGATTTCTAAAGAACCCTAGAATTTCTATTGCCTGCGTGAGTAGTTCGCTCTCTGTTCCTTGAGCAAACAGAATGTTAATTCTGTTTTTTTCTTATAAGGCTATTTACGCCTCTTGACTTCCAACAGCCCTTTATGGGGTTAAGCTTGGCACATGTTTTTTTATTTATTTAACTAGTATTTAGTTATACCTACATTTAATAATTAATAATATTTAAATTGTTAAAATTCTCCTAATTGCATATCCAATTATTTATAAATGGAGAAGTAACTCAAAAATCATCCACAAAGGTTTAAATCCATAATAAAATTATAATTTAAGATTAAAAAAATAAATTCTATATTTAGCGTGTCTTGAAACTTTTATATATTGGACGAGTGTTACAATCTTCCCTCCTTAAAAATTCGTCCTTGAATGTTGCTAGAGCATTATTCTTAAGTTAAATACCATTCCTTAGATCCTTGAACTTCCTAATTTTTCTTAGCACTACTCACTTTCCCAAGGGACTCAAAATTTTTTGTAACTCCCTTAATTTTAAAAATTTTCGGCAGAGTTTCCGGTGTAAATTGGACTATCCAAAAAAAAATCCCTGTCACATACCACAACTACACCAACCACAACTAAATATACCATAACAGGCTAGTCATAGGCACCATACACAACTCATAGCCTAATTAGTCACACTCCGGCAAGGATGTACCACAATAACCAACCAAAATTTAATGCACACACTTCAATAACTTTAATGCATTAAATGTACTATGGCATTGTACTAAATTATTTCATAACTAAATATACTCTTAAAGAAACTAAATTACTTCAACAACTAAGTATAATCTAGCAAGGACAAAAAACACATGTTAACTTATATTTAATAAATGAGATATAAATGATAAGCCAAATGTAACGACCCGGCTGATCGTTTTGAGAGTTATAGCTCTGTTTTCCCATTTCTTATTTGTTATGTGTTATTCAGCTGTATTGTATTGTATCAGGTTGGTTGGTTCAGGTCCGGAGTTGTTTCGGAGTAGAATGAGACACTTAGTCTCCTATTTAGAAGTTTAAGTGGGAAAAAGTCAACCAAATGTTGATTTATGAGTAAACAATCTCAAATTTGGATTTTTACGGTTCGGTTAGCTCCGTTAGATGATTTTGGACTTAGTAGCACGTCCGAAATGTAATTTGGAGGTCCGTGGTAGAATTAGGCTTGAATTGGCGAAAGTTAAAAATTTGGTATTTTGGTCGGCAGTGGAAAATTTAATATCGGGGTCGGAATGAAATTCAGGAAGTTGGAGTAGGTTCGTAGTGTCATTTGTGATGTGTGTGTAAAATTTGAGGTCATTCGGACGTGGTTTGGTAGGTTTCGGTGTTGTTTGCGGAATTTGGAAGTTTAGAAGTTCTTAGGCTTGAATCCGATGGTAATTTGGTGTTTTGATATTGTTTTGAGTGTTTTGAAGGGTTGTCTAAGTTCGTATGTTGATATATGACTTGTTGGTATTGTTGGTTGAGGTCCCGAGGGCCTCGGGTGTGTTTCGGGTGGTTAATATATAAAGTTTGAAGTTGGAGAATTTGCTGAAGTTGGATGTTGCTGGTGTCATCGCACCTGCGAGGGTTTGCCGCAGGTGTGATGGGTAAGGTGAAGGTGTGGGATTATGTTGGACTGGAGTAGAATTGCAGGTGCGAGTGGGTGTGCGCACCTGCGAGACTGCAGAAGCGAGTTTTTGCACGCAGATGCGAAAGAGATGAGGTCAGGCTCTGCCGCAGGTGCGAGGTCATTTCCGCACCTGCATGGTCGCAAATGCGGAAGTTGAGCGCAGGTGCGAAGTTGGGGTTTTTAGTTGTTTTCCGAAGGTGCGGAAGTTTTGGCGCAAATGCGGCACCGCAGGAGCGCATATATGGCCGCAGGTGCGAAATACCTGGGCAAAAAGTATAAATAACACACTATGCGAATTTTGGTTCATTTCCACCATTTTCAAGTCGGTTTTTGGAGCTTTTACAGTGATTTTGAAGAGGGATTCCAGAGGTTTTCATTGAGGTAAGTTTTCTGAGCTCTAATACTCCTATGTATGGTGATTTCCCGTTCTTTTATCAATTAATTTGTCACGACCCAAAATCCATAAGGTCGTGATGGCGCCGGACATCATTGTCAGGCAAGCCAATCATTTATTAATTTAAATAATTCCCAATTTTAACAATTATGAAAAATATTTCCTTTCACTTTATTACATATTAACCAAATAAAATCTTTTAAGTAAATAAATGGTTTGAATATTACACTTTAGCAAATATATCCCAATGCATCCCAGAACCCGGTGTCACAAGTACATGAGCAATTTCTAAGAATTTATACAATCATCACAAAGCCTGTCCGAAATACAAATTGGACAAGGAAATTTAAAATGAAAATAAATACAACACGAGGGATACTCTGTCAGTTGCGGATCGCCTCCAGATGATGCAGCTCGCCTAAGTCTCCGAGTCCTCCACATTTCTATGAAAGTACTTGTGCAATAAAATGCACAACAAGTGTAGCATGAGTACAAAAATAACGTATACTCAGTAAGTCGCTCGCCTAGCCTCATAGAGGTAGTGGCGAGAGGTCAAATTAGACACTTGCTAAAGGTCAATTTAGAATTTTCAAGTATTACACTAAGCATGATTGTCATAGGCAATTTATTAAAAACATGAATAAATATTATCAACTCCGTTCACATTTAACACTTTATATCTTCCTCATATTTATAACAATTAATCAACATAGGTGATTTAATCAAATAACAATTAATCAACGGGAAGGAACAACTTCTTCCAAAATCTTTTTAATAGCTTTAAATCTCTGTCATTTCAATTGACAACTTAAAATTTCAGGCCAGTAATCAGGCAAAGATCATAGCAACTACGTAGTAAATATCACGCGCAAGAAATGCCGAGGGTCGAACGGCGCGGACCAACAATAATAAATTGTGCACTGCTGAGATTCGAACGACTCGAACCATAGATGCATCTATCTTCCCCGCTCGCGAATTGATCATGCGACGCAGTTATACATACAAATAATAAGGCTAGCCTGCTCGCGAATCATACTTGCGACTCAGGTGCTCATGTACACATATCCACATAATAAATCCGTAGTTTTAACAAGAAGGAGTTTTTCTCTGGAAAGTGGTAAAATTCTTCTTAAAGGAACATATAATATAACTTTTAAATCTTTGTTTAGAAACACATTTGCCAAGTTTAATGATATTCCATAATGCAACCCTACCAGTTACACAATTATCCATAGAGTAATCAATTCTCTTTTGAGATGATTAAGAAAATGAACTCTAGTCTTCTTTAGATATTCAATTACGATTTCGATTATATTAGCCGTTTAGTATTACAGGCCGGTGTACAGGTACAACACGTAAGGCCATCTAGTGGGTCCTAGACTACCCGGACATGGCATAATATTAGCTATGCAAGGATACCCGTCACCTCGTGCGTACGTAGCCCCCGACGATAATAGCATATATCTAATTAATTCACCTAAGGGGACAATTCCCCCTCACAAAGTTAGAAAAGAGACTTACCTCACTCCAAAATTCCATAACCGGCTTCCAAGCCCTTCCGACGACTCCAACGGATGCACAACGCCCCAAAACTACCCATAAAACAACAAACCAATGAAAATATACTCTAATATTTGCAACAATTCCAAATTATATAATTCCCAACCCCGCTTAGTGAAATGACCAAAATGCCCTCGGACCCACATGCCCGGAATCCGAAATCTCTCGAAGATATAATCTACCCATAGCTCCATTAGTTCAAATATACAATTTACTCTACATTCCATGCTCAAATTCGTGGCTAAAAATTAAATTTCCATTTTCTAGGTTTCTTTAAGATTCCCCAATTTCCAACCAATTTCCATGTGTAGTTCCATGCATATACTTGTATTTAACTTTAAAAACATGAAGAAATTAATTACCTTGACATTGCATGAAGAAATCCTCTCTTGAAGCTCCTCCAAAATCGACCAAACCAAAGAAGAAATGAAAAAATGACAACAAATTCTCGATTTTAAAACATTCTGCCCACGCCATTTTTCGCACATGCGATCAAACTCTCGCACCTGCGGTTCCGCAGGTGCGACCAAACCTCCGCACATGTGGCTTTTCCTCAACTCAAGCCAACCTCGCACCTGCGCCCCATAACCCGCATCTGCGACCTCACAGGTGCGGAAATACCATTGCACCTGCGCTCCCAGCTGGACCATCAATCCTTCGCACCTGCGGCCAAATGCTCGCAGGTGCAGTCACACCAGATGACAGCAAATTCCAGCCTTCTTCAAACTCATCACTTGATTCGTTAACCACCCGAAATCCACTCGAGGCCCCCGGGACCCCGTCCAATTATACAAACCCGTTTCAAAACATAATGCAGACTTGCTCGAGGCGTCAAATCACATCAAACGACATCGAAACCACGAATCGCACCCAAATTCTAACTTTATGAACTTAGAAATTTCCAACTTCCACATCTGATGCTGAAACCTATCAAATCACGTCCAATTGACACCAAATTTTACACACAAGCCATATTCGACATTACGGACCTGTTGCAGCTTCCGGAATCGCATTCCGACCTCGATATCAAAACTTCCACTTCCGGTCGGATTTCTCAAAAACCTTCAAATTTCTATCATTAGCCAAATGACTTCAAAATGACCTCCGGACATCCGAATTCACTTCCGATCGTGCTCCCAACTCCATAATCACCATAAGAAGCCATTCCCAGACTCGGAATCCCAAATGGACACCAACAACACTGAAATGCACTTCAAGCCCAAATCTATGAAATTCTTCTAAAACGCTAACTTCCATAATATACGCTGAAACTCTCCCGAGTTATCGAAAACCCGATCCGGACATACGCTCAAGTCCTAAATCATCATACGAACCTGCAGGGACCTTCAAATCCTGATTCGGAGGTTGTTTACTCCAAATTCCAATCTTAGTCCATTTCTCCAACTTAAGTCTTCTGAAATGAGAATTTTCTTAGCAAATCAACTCTAAACTTCCCGAAATTAAATTCCGACCACATCTACAAGTCATAATACCTGAAATGGAGCTGCTTACGACTTCAAACCGCTGAATGATGCGCTAGATCCCAAAACGACCGGCCGGGTCATTACATTCTCCCCCACTTAAACCGACGTTCGTCCTCGAACGTACTAAGAACTGCTCTGGAGTTATCTGAAATCACTGCTTAACACCCCGAGCACCTGCCCATGCTACCACAACCCAGTTGAGTACATTAGCTTGATCAAATCTGAAGATTTCTTCTTTTATCCATATAATAAGCTCAGAACCTAGTTCCAACACTTGAAATTCTCTCCCAGGCCTACTTCCAACATATAAACATTGTATCAACCACCATGCAATATACCAGAATATGACTGCATACCTTTGCTGAATTAGCACCATGCATCGCGAAATTCGTCCTCTAACCACAATGACGCTCCATGAACCTTAACAGCCAAAATTTCACGAATCCGATGCTCCCAATGCATCTCATGATATATATACATACATCCTGTTATAATGCTGATGATACGACCACAACGGAGAAATGTGCGAAAATTCATACCCAACTACAGAGTTAACAAATCATTGAATATCTCATCTTGACTAGAATCAATACCTCGTTACGGACTTGAATAGTGGTATTTGCTCTTTAATATACACTTCATATAACCTTATCGCACTGATCCCTGATCCGATAATCTCGTCTCACCTAGTGTGAACTGCTCAGACAACAAATCACCCCAAACATGATCAACAACCTCACATGATACCACGTCACGCCGATAGGCCATAACTCGAACATGATAGCTAAGAAAGGACTCAGGATGGGACTATTCAACTCATGCAACCAATATGAAATTTTCTCAGAAAATAGGAAGTAAAACATAAGAAAAATAAATATATATATATATATATATGAAACTTACTCTACATCACACTATTGCGGCGTGCAACCCGATCCGAATAACATACCCGTGGTGACGTGCCACCCGATCCACACATAAAATTTACATAAGAAGATATATACGGAGCTAGTTTGCTCACTATCATAAATTACTGAATATCGATCATAAGCACGCTAAGTGCATAATACCATCTTGGGGAGACTGATAAAGTCGTAGGCTACAAAACTCAAGCACAACTGAGGTGCGATATATATATATATATAGGAAATTATATATATAGGAAATTACCTCAACACATAGGAAATTATCAAGCCGTTTCACAACTCATACTGCACAAATCACAATATCGCATGAATTTGATGAAGACAAAGCAACATCTGCTGTTCTAGTACCTTTCCATGAAAAGTGCTCTACTGAAATGAACATTCCTGGCTCATCCCGAGCCCATAATCATATTTAAATCCATCCACAAACATCGAGTCTACCTTGCTCGCACCAAACTAAGCTAATAGCTTTTACCTAGGTCCATATTAACCCACTTTCTCTCATAATACGC